>JBBBWG010028190.1:12698-46000 GCA_037176905.1 Azolla pinnata
CATTCATACATTCATACATTCACCCATCCACACATACATTCATACATCCACACATACATTCATACATCCACACATACACTCATCCATTCATACATGCAGACAGACATTCATCCATGCATACATTCATACATTCATTCACTACATTCCTGCATTCATCCATGCATACATTCATACATTCATTCACTACATTCATTCATGCATTCGCATACACTGATCGGACTCGGCTCGGCGCAGATTCTCTCCGAAGCGATGATGCTCTCGACGATTTCGTCGGATCTCGAAGCCCTCGAAATCTCACTCACAGATGAACGCAAAAGGAGACGCCATGCGGCCCATGCACCCATGCATTCCTCCACATGCATGCATTCCACATACGGATTCGGGTACGGGTACGGGTACGGGTACACATACGGATACGGGGATGCATACGCATACGCATACGGATACGGATACGCCGACAGCAACACAGGAATAGGAAGAAGAAGACGACGACGACGAACTCTGCGTCTTATCCTGCGCGCGTCGTCTGCTCCGCTCTGCTCGCCATCGCCATCGCCATCGCCATCGCCATCGCCATCGCTCCTTCTCTTCGTCGTCTTCTTCGTCTTCGTCTTCGTCTTCTTCGTCTTCGTCTTCGTCTTCCTCTTCTTCGTCTTCGTCTTCTTCGTCTTCTTCGTCTTCGTCTCCGCCTTCTGCCTCTGTCGCCATGGCTATGGCAGCGGCCGTCGCTTCCCCCCTCAACGCCATCAGAGTTCGAGAGGTCCCGGGCTCAGCTTCCTCTTTGGCCTCCTCCTCCTCCTCCTCCTCCTCCTCGTCTTCTTCTTCTTCTTCTTCTTCTTCTTCCTCCTCCTCCTCCTCCTCCGCCATCGCCATCGCCGCCCGCCCGAGCGCGAGCTTGGCTCTCTTGTCGTTGCAGAAGACAAGGAAGGGCGGGAGAGGCGGGCGGGAGCTTCACCATGTCTGCGCTGCGGCTGCGGCTGCGGCTGCGGCTGGGGAGTTCGCTGGAGGAAGCGTGTACAGGAAGTCGACAGTGCAATCGTTGCCGTCGTCGTCGTCGTCGTCGTCACGGACGGCGATGGCTTCTGCAGGTGCCGCGGGGACTGCAACGTCGTCGTCGCCGTCGCCATCGCCGTCTTCAACAGCAGCAGAAGCATCGTCACCATCGCCGCCGCCGTCGCCATCGCCATCGCCGGGAACTGCAGCAAGATCCGCCGCGGAGAGGCTGTCCTCAGCTCTGATGGAGGTAGCGTCGATCCAGGAGCCTCGAGATCGGGCAGCGGCCCTGCTGCGCTACGCCGCGGACCTACCACATCCGCCTCGCCATATCCACCTGCACAGACCTGAGAATCGCGTCCTCGGCTGCACTGCGCGCGTCTGGCTCTCTGCGCACCTCGACCCCGACCTCGGCCTCCTCCGCTTCTACGCAGACTCCGACTCCGACCTCACCAAGGGCTTCTGCGCGCTCCTCATCTCGGCTCTCGACCTCTCCCCTCCTCACCACATCCTTTCCCCTTCCCTCCTCGACTGCCTCTCCAACGCCGCCAAGCTCGGGGCCCTCTCCCCCTTCCCTTCCCTCACCCCCTCCCGCTCCAACACCTGGTACAACGTCCTCCTCGCCATGCAGAAGCGCTCCCGCTCCGAGCTCGCCCGCTCCCAGCCCGGCCATGGCCTCTCCGACGACGCCGACCTCTTCCCTTCCTTGCTCGTCTCGGCCGACGACATCTCCGCCCAAGGAAGCTTCGCCCTGGCCCAGGTTTAGTTTCTCTACACAGATCCCCCGTCTTTCATTCTCTCTTTCTTTCATTTGGATGGGCCTCATCCCTGTGTGGAGAAGCAATTCTCTCCACAGCAGCATGAACCAAAGCAATTCTCTCCAGAGCAATTCTCTCGAAACATGCTAGGTTTCATGAACCGAAGCAACATGCGGATGAGGGAGAGAAGTTCTGTGAGCTCGAGATATGGTCCATCTTTCTTCAACATCTCTTGGGAACTCTCCATTGGACGGCCCAAACATGCTAGATTTAGGAACTGAAGCAACATATGATACGGGTCAGGAGAGTTGTGAGTGAGCGCAAGATATGGGCCATCGATGTTCAACGCATCTCGAGGACTCTCTCTCCATTGGAGGGCCCAAACATGCTAGATTTATGAACCAGAACAAAAATATGATACGGTGTGAGGACTTAGAAGATATGGGCCATCTTCGTTCACCATGCTCTCCTTGGGAGGGCCCTGACATGCTAAAATTCTGAACGGAAGTTACATGTGATCCGAATGAAGCCTTGTGAAAGGTAGGTGTAGGCTTATCATCTGCCAAACAAAGATGGCCCTAATAACATCTTAGAAGAAGTAATTGGGGTGTGCCTTCAAAGTTTCTCTTTTGATCCTGGTAACCTCTGGTAACAAGAGGAAACTATGTTGTAGTGTGTTTGCACAGTATTTCTCGACCTGATATGGATCAAATGAAATAGGGCTAGCAACCCCATCGATCATGCTAAGGGATCAGCTCCTTAGAAGGCTTAAAGGGGGGAGAACTTCGGTTTAAAGGGGGCTTCTGGTCTATTTCGTCTTCTTGCTTCTAGAAATCTTGGAGCTGTTTTTGACCCTTCAATCTAGCTGTGATTCCTCTCTTCCAACATAAAGGGGGATTTATTTGGTAGTTGTGGGAGCCTCCTTATTAAAAATTAAAGATGTTGGCCAGTGCAAATCTGCAAATTGGCTGTTCATGATGTTTACCATCTCGTTTTCATTTTCCAGGTGAAATATTTACGACCAGATCAGACAAAGGTAAAGGAATTAGCAGAGCTGCTGCAGCAGAAAAGGATGGGTGTTGTGGCACACTTCTACATGGATCCTGAAGTGCAGGGTGTCCTTGCTGCAGTCAAAGACATATGGCCACATATTCATATTTCTGATTCCCTAGTTATGGCTGATCGAGCTGTTAAAATGGCTGATGCTGGGTGCAAGCATATTGCAGTTCTAGGTGTGGACTTCATGTCAGAGAATGTGCGTGCCATTTTAGACAGAGCTGGTCATGAAAAGGTAAAGAGCCTCTCATCCGTTCGATGCAAAAAAGTCATCTTTCTCTGAAATATTGGGAGTATACTAGCCCTACGGTTGTATAAAACTCTAAAGTTATTTTAGCTGTAAGCTCTTAGTTTGTGAGGATAATCGCTAGATAAAGAGATGAAGATTTTTTCCGGCCATCCAATACCAGACCCATTATTTGGCTTGAATCAATAACATCAAGGGCTGCAAGAGATAAAAACTAAATGGTGACATTTATATAGATAAATTGATAGATATGCATTGAAATGTATGTATTCCACTGAGGAGAACTAGTGAATATGTTGGCTACAATTTTCTTTATCCAGAACATTTGAAGCCTGTAAGCTGATGTATAAATGCAATGCATTCACATTTGATTTAGTTCATGTTTCTATGGTTTTTGGGCCTCTTCAGGTAAATGTGTTTCGAATGTCTAACGAACGCATAGGCTGCTCGCTGGCAGAAGCTGCGGAGGACAGAAAATATCTGAAGTTTCTTGAAGAAGCGTCAGAGAATGTCCCAGCACTTCATGTCATTTACATCAATACATCTTTGGAGACGAAGGCAAAGGCACATGCCATCGTTCCTACTATTACTTGTACTTCTTCTAATGTCGTGCAAACTGTTCTCCAGGTAACTAGCACAGAAGACAGCCTAAAAAGACGTTTAAAACTGGGATTGGTTGTGTACTAACTAAACTGTGTTTGTCTGTGATTTGTCAGGCATTTGCACAGGTTCCCAATGTTAGTGTGTGGTATGGGCCAGATTCTTATATGGGCGCAAATCTAGCGGAGATGTTCCGTCAGATGTCAGAATTGTCAGATGATGAAATTGCGGCTGTGCATCCTTTACACAATAAGCAATCAATAATCTCACTCCTACCCAGGTTACACTACTATCATGTAAGATTTATATCTTCCTTTTGATTACACTGCAATTAGAGGTTCGTGGGGGGTCTCAGGACAGATCCCACTCAGTTATGCAGTAACACTTTCAATCGCATATATTCAAGTTGGTTTAATTATGATGTCTAGGACCTTGCATGCCCTTAAGAAGTTTAGTTGTTTATACGTTTGCAAGATCAGTTTTGTGAACTTGAATAGTTATGGAAGTGGGTAAGAAAGTATGTGCCTTGAAGAGTCTTAATTATGTCTGAAGTGTCATGGATGTCATAGTTAGAGTGAGGATTTCGTTCATCATGGCTAGAGTGAGGGGGTTCATCATATTTGTACTGTATTGGCAATGCTTGCTCATGGCCTTTTCCTTTTGAGAGATGTAGATACTCACCATCATTTCTTCAATTCGAACTTGGAAGGGAAATGTGTTCCTGCTTTTCATTTCAACAGAGTTCAACACTTACAAGTTTTCATTCTCTTATGTGTAGGATGGTGCCTGCATCGTGCACGATTTGTTTGGGCATGAAGTAGTCTCCCGTGTTCGGAATGCATATTCGGATGCTTTTTTGACAGCACACTTCGAGGTACCTGGTGAAATGTTCTCTCTTGCAATGGAAGCAAAGCGAAGGGGAATGGGAGTGGTTGGATCTACACAGAATATTCTAGACTTCATAACTTACCATGTCAAGGAAGCCATAACCCGGGATTTTGATGAAAAACTTCAATTTATCCTAGGCACGGAGTCGGGAATGGTTACTGCAATCGTTGGGGCTGTTCAAAAGCTGCTCGGGGAAGGCAAAGCGCAAGGGAAAGGAAGCAAAATTGAAGTAGAGATTGTCTTTCCCGTCTCTTCTGAAGCAATAACAGAAGTCCCTTCATCTCCATCTACCACTCGAGATGAAAGTAACATCAGTAAGTTATCAATTGTTCCCGGAGTTTCATCAGGGGAAGGTTGTTCCATAAGTGGTGGATGCGCCTCATGCCCCTACATGAAGGTAAGCCAGATATCGTCAAGATCCTACGTTCATACCTTTGCATATAAGTGAGCGTGACTCTTTAAACTGACATCCTTCACCATACCTTGGTTCTAGATGAACACCCTTGATTCTTTGTTACGAGTTTGTCATCTTATATCTACACCAATGGAGCATGCACTGGATCTGCAACATGCACGCCGTTTTGATACAACTAGCATTGCTGGGGCATCAGTTGCGGACCTTGGGTGTGAACCCATCCTTAACATGCGCTACTTTCAGGTTTGTAGCTAGTTTTCCTTCTACGATTACATTTCTCAATCTTGGACTCTATGTGCTTGAAGGAGATGAAGCTTAATTTCGTTTTTGAACTTCATTTTTTGGCAGTCACATGGTAGTTTGCCACAAGGATTGGTTGATCAAATACTTCGAGAAGAAAAGGTGGAAAAATTGTAGAAAATTGTATTATAAGATGATGAAGACTGCGGTTCAGTTTTTGGTTTCGAGTTGGTGGATAGAAGATGGCGTGAACACAGTCTCGGCTTTGAGCCCACTAAAAGTAGCCGGCTACCCTTTCTTGCCTCTTTTTGGAGCACTTCAACGAAAACCCATCTAAGATCAATTGGAAAAATTTAGTCACTAATCAGGGATAGAAAGCCAGCATTGATCATGTTTTTTGATATACAAAATATACCGCTGTATTCCATATCTTGAGTTTGTGATTACATGACCTAGTAATTGGGCATCTAGTCTAATCGTGTATTGCGCATCAATGAAAAAGCTCGTCACGATTGTGTCATGTAATTCTACTTTGAAATCAAGTGAGAGACATTTGTTGTTTTCTCATCTCGAAGATTGTTGTCTCGAAGATTGTTGGGATGCCAACATTTCCTGATCGTCTTATACGTTTTGGACATTTGGAATATGCATATATTTCCTGCAGAAACCCAAATTGCTCTTCCTAGATTAATCCACGAGAAAAGATAGGATGGAAGTCTTCCATCAAAAGACTTCCATCAAGAGAAATACGGATGCAGATAGCGTACACTTGGCATTCACAATAAGGTGGTAAACATTGCTTTCATTGGGATGAAAAGAAAGATAATCAAGACTACGATTTAATCATCTCTAGATTATCACACAGGTCTACTACCCCAAGAAAACACAATTCTATTCCAAATGATACATGATGCTGTAGGGACAGCCAGACCTTTCCAACATCAATGATCCAGATGCAGATTCAACTGTTGAACAATGGTTAGCTCGGAACGTAATGAATGATGTGCTTTTGTACAAAGATTGATTTCAGCAAGGAGAGAGATGTGACCGTCTTTTATGATTTGATTCAGCGAGGAAAGAGAAGTGACCATCTTTTTATTTCATCCACGTAGAACAGCCTGCAACGATTTGATTCCCTCAAAACTGTTTACCGGTTTTCAAAACAAATGCCCTGGCATTCAACTTAGCTTCGAATCTTGGCTGGAGTCACAACAAAATACTATGAGGAAATAGCTGTGACATTCTCATTCTCAAAGGTTTGCTGCTGCCATAGTTGTGCATATCGACCATTTTTGGAGAGAAGTACATCATGTGGCCCTTGTTCCACAACCACCCCATTTTCAAGAACAATTACCTGATTTCAATACCACATCTCAAATTCATATTCGATAAACATGTGACTTTATGGAGATTAATGCTTCAAATATTTAAAAACATCTTATGTGTAGCTAACCTCATCACATTGCAATGCTGTTGTCAACCGATGCGCAATAAAGATTGCAGTCCGATGCTGTGTTACAGACCTTAATGTGGACAATATATCAGCCTCGGTGGTGCTGTCTAGCGCACTTGTTGCCTCATCGCAAACCCTAATAAATACACCAGCAATGCACATTAAGAATCTTTTTGGCAGAATAAATTGGCAAAAATGTCTAGTGCACTTCACATGCTAGAAAATGCATAATTACTGTTCAAATCAGTACATTGGCCCCAGAAATAGTAAAAATATAGACCCCCTTTCGATCTGTTTTCTCTTGAATATCGAGCACACAGAGATTTCCTCCGTTAGAAGATAAATAACCGCAATGGTCATCAGATAAAAAGTTTAAAGTAATGGATTAATAACAAATGGGCAGACAGAAAATAAATATTGAAGAGGCATCATGCAAGTGAATAGAAAACTAGAATAGCCATGCACCTGCAAGATTATGAAGGAAACAAAACCAGAATTCTATAAGAGAAAAGTAAGATAGATGTTCATATACATTAATGGTGAGCCCTTCAAAAATGCCCGAGCCAAAGCTACTCGCTGCTTCTCTCCACCACTAAGCTGTGTTGGCATGAGCAAAAACATGGTTTATTACACTGGATTTTTGGGTAATTTCTAGCGCAATGCTTGAGATTGTAAATACTTACCTTTAGACCTCGCTCCCCTACTTGAGTATCATAACCCTTGGGAAAAGATAGAATGACATTGTGAATAGCTGCCATTTTTGCTGCTTCATATACCTGGAAAATACAACTACGATCTAACTGATGCATAGAAAGGCTTTTTGTGAGACATGATTGGTATGGTCTAAACCAAGGCGAAATACCTGTTCTTCAGTGGCAGATAACCTCCCATACTGTATGTTGTAAAAGATAGTGTCATTGAAGAGCACCTATAAAAATTGTAATAATAGAGTTGAAAATCTGTAATAATAATGCGACACTGACTAGCTCAATTTTTTTTTTAAGTCTTCAATGAATTACTGTGTCCTGAGGAACAACTGCAATAGAGTGTCGCAAACTTTGCAAAGTCACTTCACTGATATCTTGACCATCTATTTTTATCTGCAAATCATGCAGTTGCTATTCAGGAAAGTCATCAAACAGAAGGAGACACCAGAAAACAAAAACTAATGTATGTTGTAGAAACACTCACACTTCCAGATTGGCAATCATACATTCGATAGAGAAGCCTCAAAATTGTGGATTTCCCTGAGAATGCATGACAGAGATTTTGAGTAAATTACAAAATATACCTATGACAAAAATTAATGCTGCAAGAGATTTTGAACGTGCATAGAATCCACAAATATAGATTGTGGGTTTACACACTTACCTCTTTCGAAAACGGACAGTGTTTTATCTAGTCACACATAACTAATTTAAAACAGGCAAAAATTCTAAGATTAGACAGACAGTCACATTACCAACGTTTTCTCTAGGCATAAATTCTAATGCAATGCTTGGGTCCTTGAACACTTGGTTTATCCAAAACTTCAACCATTAATTATACAGAGCAAATATGATTTTAGGACTTGACCACAAAAAACATGGCAACACAATTTCCATCAGGTCTGTGCGAGGACGACTAATTTATTCAATTTTTTGAAATGCTTATTTATTTGTCTGTGATTAAGTTCTTACCTTAGTATTTTACCTAGTAAGAACCAAGATAAATTTACTTCTATTTAGATGTCTACTCAGATACTTCGAAAATTTATTTCAATTTTCAGACACTTCAAAATCTCATAGATATGAGAAGCAATCACATGTTAAAGAAATTCCTATTCAATCTGAGAATAAACAAGAGACAATTACTTCCGAAGTTTCATCCACTATAAATTAATTGATACTAGTTGAGTACTTACCACTACCACTAGTACCAACAACAGCTAAACTTTTACCACCAGGTATCTCAAATGATGTCCCGTTCAAAATTGGTCTCCCTGGAACATACCTGGTTTTCAGATTAGATAGTCAGAGTCCAAAAGAAACAAGACTACTAAACTTACAAGCAATCACATCTCCACCTTTATAACCTAAACTGAATATTGAATTACTTTCATCTTCAATCTAATCAGTGCTCAATTAAAAGAGACAGTCAGCACTACCCAAATCACAATCCTTAAGCTTTGATTATGAAACAAAGTGGACACATAGTAGTCATACCCAAATTGCACATTCTCAAACTTAATAGATCCTGCCTGCAACTCCAAAGGCTTCGCATTGGTACTATCTACAACTTTTGGTTTGAACTGTACAAAAGAAGAATGTTGGAACCATAATCTGTGAGCAAAGTTACAAATATTTTGACAATGTTGTGTTCTAGAATAGAGAGTGAATACCTCCAGCAACGAGAATAATGCTTGCATATCAATGAGGCTTTGTTTGGTCTCTCTGTATACTGTTCCCAAAAAGTTGAGAGGCAAGGAAAGTTGAAACAGAAGCCCATTAACCATGACCTAATTGAAATGGCAAAAAGACGCTCAATGAAATAAAATGCTAGATTGTGTTACAGAAAGAGCTTCACAGTAAAATGTCACTAATTCAAGTATCAATAAAAATAAACCATACACTAGCAATGAAAGAATATACATCTAAATAAATACAGCGGATATAAACTTAAAACCTAACAGAACAATCCTTTTATATGCCATGGCAAGATACCTTCTTGCTCCACACTAAGTGGAATCCTTCCTGCCGCAATTTACTATAGTTGAACATGTATCGTTTTCCTCTACAGGAATTTTTGGTTTCCATCAGTAATTTTCTATTTAGTTAGCTCACTTTGATTTGTTGTTCCCAAAGATGAGACAATCGTTCAAAAATGTAATATTATGCAACGGAGAATGAAGTTAGTGATTACATCAGCAATTAGCAACACACAACGTACAGAAAGAGATGCAGTAGCATTCGAGATCTGAAATATAAATGATATGACAATATTGAAATGCAATTAGCTCTAAAGCAGACTTACCAAGTCCCCAATAGTCATTGAACCATCCATAATGCCATTTGCAGACATTACCATTGCTGTGGACAAAGCTGCACTAAAAATACAGTTCTGACCAAAGTTCAAAAATGATAGACTGCTTTGGGTTTTCAGTGCAGCGCCCTCATACTCTGCACAATACCAATATGAAAACATAGCTAATCAACTGATAATAACTATTCTATAGCTGTACCATTCATTTCAAAAATAAGTCTTGTCAAATATTATTTCAAATACAACTTTGTTTGCAGTAAATCAACTTTTCAAAAGAACGAACAACTTACTCTTCAGAAATGAATCATATTTTTCTGCTTCATGAGTTTCATTGTTAAAGAACTTTACAGTCTGCAACAAAAAAATAAAGGAAACTACACATGTTAAATTTTAAGTAGACTCACCAGTTGTCCTACCAACTTCCAAGATACACATCCATCACCTCATAATTTATCAGAGAATCGATTGCCAAGGAGCTAGCAGCATTTTCAGCCTTGTTCATCGTCTGCCTGAACTTTGTTCGCCACTGCAATTTACAGTTTTGATTACAACAAGAGGATGGCATCATGACTAAAAAGAATGGAAATAAGAGAAATATTCTGTTTATTTGTAAGAAGAACTGGTTGAAATCTAATCCTTCTCTCGATCACATAAATCAAACCCATATATATCGGCAACATTAATAAATGAACAACCAATGTTATCACATCACAACAGGAAACATACTTTTTGTGAGGACAGAAAGGTTCAGATAAAGGCTACAATCCAGGATCATCTTCATTAGACTACTAACACTACCACCATGTTACAACAGAAAGCACAGTCTCTTTAATTGATCAGCGTAGGTATTCATATCCCAATATTCTAAATGCAGTCATTTCCTCTCTTACGGTCTTTGTTTTAGAGCATAAGATACCACAGGATGGGCCAGGTTCAAAGATGACCCACAAATTCAAATTGCAATGCGGAAGTGCAAAAAAAAAGACTCAGGAATATGTTTTCAGAAGATACTCACTTGTGTTATGCTAAAAGTGAATGCTGTATAAGCTCCAACTGTCAATGTTGTAACCCAAGCAAATGGTGCTCCGAATTTATACGCCAGTATACCAGCTACCATAGAAATCTGGAAGCTAAAAGTTCAGTCAAATCCTTGTTTGTCTACAGATCAAGTAACTGAAATCTTCCAAAAAAGGTTCATTTCTTAAATATTACATAATGATCGATCTTACCTCTAAGAGAGTGGGAAAAACGTTGAAGACCATAGATGTTAAAATGAAATTGATTCCCCGTGTTCCTCTGTCAATGGTTCGGTGTAACGCACCTGTTTGTCGGCTGTTGAATAATTCATCTATGGTTAATATCCACAAAATAACGCACAATAAGGATCCAAAGACAATGTGTTTACAGTATACCTCAAATGGAAAGTCAGATCCAGGTTGTGCAAATGCAAAAATACCTGTAACCACACTTTCAGTCGGAACTTGTATTTACTTTGAATCAGAATCTGTAACCACACTTTGGCAATAAAACGTGATTAACCTTACCTTTCTAGCAATAATCCGGATGGTATCCTGTGATATTTTGGCGAAAACAGAATTTCGAAGCTCTATTTTAAAATAAAATAAGGAACTTGAGAATCCTCACAATAATTTCCACAATACCACCTTTACAGGTGTACGAGAAATATAATTCAAATCCAGCACATCGATAACATGAGCTATCACCTAGTTATGTACCCCAAAATAATGCAAAATGCAAGGTACCAATATTTACCGTTACAGGCTGCAGCACCAGCTCGAGTGAGGCCGTATGCTAAAAGCAGCGCCATGGGGGTTCCCAGACTGATCAGAAGCATCGAATTTGTTGGCATGCTTTCTGATGTACCACTTAGAGTATCAACTGCATACTTGAACAGAAATGGTACTTGCACATTCAACACCTACAGTGAAAATTGGACGGTGAGATAACAACCCTTTTGCTCATTCTCTGTAAGAAGAAAAGCATATCAATCCATTTCTAGGATGTTAAACTAATAAAAGCTTTTGAATAATGTATAGCTGCATCTAACAAACTTGTACAAGCTTTAATAATTTTACGAGATGTAGTCACCGTCTATCAGCCCTTTGAGCTAAACCACCAGTATAATATCTTCCTTTACACTCCAAAAACAGATATTTTTATATTTTTTCACGAGATTTCAGTGTTCGTTTTCTTCTAAATTGTTTTAAATCATACAAAATTTTGATTTTTTCATTATTTGCGACATACACATATCAACTCTTCCTGAATATGAATTTTATGTACCTTCGCACCAACAAGAAGGCTAAGCGAGACAAACAAACGCACTCGAAACTCTGTATTGTCTTTAGGCCATAAGTAAGAACCCAAGTTTTGCAGTATCCGCAAATCTGCCACCGGGCTTTCTGGGGTTTCATGGGGCTTGCTGATCTCTTGTCCCTTAGTGGAGATGTTTGCTGGAGTTCCCCCTCCAACAACGTTGCTCGTTGCTGATAAAAATCTAACCTTCTGAAATCTATCTACGTTGGACTCCTGTAATATGAGAAATTTCCAACTGATTGTATTGAGAACACACTTTATCGTGACATAAATATACATAGCGAATGACGAAAAATTAAATCCATTAAATTGACTACATTCCTTCTCTTTAGTTTACAACTATATGAGAATAAAATCGGCCTTATGTCAGATCTTGGGTGCACTTCTTGATTTATGACTAATATCAAGCATGATGAGTTCATACATGATCAACTTTTCTCTAATCGTAACTGAGTAGGAAAGGGTGAGAAGTGAAACCGTGCCAAGCAATGAGGTTAATCCGAGGTATTTCTGGTTAAGAAGTGGCCCTCTTCTTCCATTTGCACCATTTTGCTGAGCCAAATTTGCAGGAAAAAGCTCTTCGGGAAGCCACGATGTATGCTTGGAAGAAGTGTAATAATCTCTCAATAATGAAGGTGATTCGCAGCCCAAATTGGGCTCTTTTGAAGGCCCAGAAGAATTACAGCGGGTAGATTTTTTCCGTTGTATTAGTCCAATGTTTCTTGAGCGAAGGAGAATTCTATATATACCACCCATCATCCAACTCTTCCAGCACTCTAATATAGATCTCGGTGTTTTTCAATAAACATGTATATGTTGTAGAGGTAGATCCATACGTAAGAGAGGAAAGCTCTGAAGCTGAAAGTTGGAGAATTTTTTCGTCCTGTTCCAGTGAACACCCTCTCTCTCCCTGTAGAGAGTTCAAAACATCTCTTTTTTCTTTTGACAATGTGCGTTGTCACCTCTGTTTGCTCCTACGTTTCAGCTGGAGTGAAGCGGCAATGAGCTTATTTTTCTCCTTTTGCTGACGACGTATTCCTGTGCAAGAGAGAAAGGAATGTTGCCGCAATCGGGGGAGCAAAAAAGACGCTACCTGTAGTTGATTGATTTCACGGCGTTCTTACACGGTGAGGATCGGGCGGAGACAATCTCGATGGCACGTCCAAAAGCACATCATTCCGAAGGACGGCGGAAGGCGAGGTAGCTGCGCGGAAATCCTCTGCGATTCCGCATCGGAAGGGAGCAGGAAGGAAGGAAGGAAGGAAGAAGGAGAAGATCGATGACGCGCGAAGCTCCGTCTTCCCGAGATTCACTGAATTTCGACAGGTATTCAAAACCCTAAGAAAAACCATCAGAAGAAAAAAAAAGACTTTATATATTGTTTTGAAACCCGGGCAGTATTTTATACATCTTTCAACTGTGCTTTCTCATTACAGTTTCTGATTACAGTTTTCAAAAGAAACTATGAGTTTGAGCTCCGTTACTGCAGAGTCCGAGGATTTCCGATGTCTGGTCGATCCTCGTCGAAGAAGCACGATGGGCTGGAAAGATTCGATCAGAGATCGCGAATTTCGGCAGCTGCTGATCGTGGCGTGCGAGCAGATCCGAATCGGATAGTTTCGCGAAATGCTGCTCTCTCTTCCAGTTTTGAGAAACTGGGAAAAAACCGAGTTTTGGAGCTCCGCTCGTAACACGGAAGACACGCGATGGGCTGAAAGATTCGATCGGAGATTGCGTTCTGGCGGTTTGCCGATCATGCGAGTGCGCAGATCGATGTGGAACAGGTTTTTGCAGATCACGCTATTCATTCATCTGAAAGCAGCGTGTTATTACGATGCTCGCAGAGATCGTCGAGATGCTGCTTCCGCTCCGCAGACGATTATCCATCTCATTTTGAACGCATGGCAAAGGCTCGATTGATCGGAATGGCACAACTTACTCATGGAATCTCCGGATCGGTTACCTTCTTCGGCAGCCTTGTGTACGCGAGATCTGTGCTATGGTACATCGGATTTCGATCGGCGATTATTATGTTTCGCCGAGTTCTTCGCAAGACAAAGCCCATTTGCAC
The DNA here is from genome assembly GCA_037176905.1 of Azolla pinnata. Classification (NCBI taxonomy): domain Eukaryota; kingdom Viridiplantae; phylum Streptophyta; class Polypodiopsida; order Salviniales; family Salviniaceae; genus Azolla; species Azolla pinnata. The sequence goes on from JBBBWG010028190.1 coordinate 26,778, forward strand.
CATGTCCTTGGTCCTTATGCTCTGCAAGCGTATTTTCCAACATGGCCATTCTGTATACGCATGCATATACGTACACAAAGTACGTATACGCATCAATATACGGGCACGTAATACGTATCCACGTTCATCACGTATACGTACGTACAAGAGCTTTCTCCGTGAAGATTCTGTCTGCAGAAGAGATTCTCTGTGCATCGTCAGTCCATCGCCATGGCTTCTTCTTCTTCTTCTTCTTCTCCTTCGACCACGGATCCCTTCCCCCTCTCCTTATCCCGATGAATCCTCGATCGTCATCCTCGTCCGCTGCGTCATGTGCTTCTCAGGGCCTCGTCAGGCCTCCGTTCCCTGATGGACGCGACCAGCAGGCCATTCCTGGCGTTTCGTCTCCCTCCTCCTCCTCCTCGCCGCCGTTCTCTGCAGAGAAACGCTTCATTCTAGCACAAGATGAAGGGGCGGCATCCGGTACGGCCTCTTCACTCGAAAGCTCAGCGAGAAGCAGAAAGGACGACGAGTCGATGGAAAGCCAGATGCAACGGAGAAGGAGGAGGAGGAGGTGGAGGAGGAGGAGGAGGAGAAGTATAAGGAAGAAGAATGCGATGGACACCACCCCTTCCGTAAGTAGCAGTATCAGAATATTACGACCAAAACAAACATTAGGAAAGAAAAGAGCTTGCGGCGGTCCCTTGTCTACACCTGTACCTCCTTGGAAATTTTTCAGCTATGGTGGATCATCAGAAGCTTTATTATTAGACAGGGAGAAAGATCCTATGATAACGCAGAAGAAGAAGAAGAAGAAGAAGAAGCAAAAGGAGGAGGAGAATTATTCAGTGCACATTCCTCGTGATACCAAGCGTCCGTGTGAGTCATGCCTTCCAGCTATGGCTCATGTTTCTGCACGCAGGCTTGCTTCTGCTCTTTGGCAGGTTCAGCCTATTCCTTTCTTTGAACAAGGAGAAGTACAGAAACTGTCCAGGATGATAAAAGATTTTCATCGTCAGCAGAATCCTCTTGAACACCATAAACTTCAAGCATTGCAGCAGATGATTCATCCCAAGGTATGCAAGGTAGTTCTTTCTTTCCAAAGGCTTATGCATTAGATGAAGTTGAGAGATGACGAGGCATGGATAGGTGGGAAAGCCTCACCTTAGATCTTGATTTGTCGGGGAAGGTTCAACCAGAGAGCTTGAATTAGTGGAACAGAAAGACATCGTCCAAAGATTCCAGAGATGAATGCAACAACATCACCCTGGGAACATGGATTTATGGGGTAAAGCGTCATTTAGATACTCTTAATGCGTGGAATAAAGCTTCATCGAGATGTTTTTGTATGAAAATGCCTCATTTAGTTTTGTTGCCACTGCAAATGGCAAGGCTTCTTCTCCTCATCTTATCAAGTTTCAATCATAAGTAAACAGATCGAAAAGAATAATGTCATCGTGTTTTAGAAGTCTATTGATCAATCAGAACCATGGACTAAAGGAGCAAGCTTTATCTAGCAGAGTTGTGATCATAAATGACTGGAAAGGAAATTGTTTCATCTAGCCGAGTTGAGATTGTAGATGACTGCAAAGAAAGACCAGAGTGAGTGGATCGATGGTAAAAGCACTTTCTGGGTTATTTACATTCACAAATGAATGGAAAGAGAAGGCTATTTCTATGCAATCTAACCAGGGGGGAATGGGTGAATGGAAAGAGAAGATCTGATATGCATCCTAACTGAAAGGATAATAGGTGAATGGAAAGGTAAAGATTTATGTGCATTATAACGGGAAGTATATTAATAAAAATATATTAAGATTAGATAAAATTCATCTATTATGTGGCTGTTATGCACCAGGTTTCCTGTAGGTTCATTATTGAGTTGTTGATTCACTTAACTAAAAAATTGCAGATGGATGCTGTGAAAGAAAATACGAGGGAAAACAATTCCAAAAGTTCAAATGAAATGCTAGAGATGCTCCATCATGTGTGGGGCCTTGAGAAGCAACATAAGTCCAGTTTATTGTCTATGTCTGGGCTTCGCCGTGAATTAGACGAGTGCCGAAAACAGCTGCGAAAGCTCTTACAGAGTGAGAAAGTTCATCAGATGGATATGGAAAATCTTGGTCGAAAACTAATGGAGGAACGGTCCCTGTGGATGGATCAACAAGATGAAAATATCCAGCATGCCCTTGTATCCATCAGAAAGGAGCTCGAGTATGAAAGGAAAGCAAAAATCAGACTCGAACATCTTCATCAAAAGATGGAGAGGGACTTTCATGATGTCAAGAAAGCTCTAAGAAAGGCGCTCTATGATCTTGCAAGGGAGAGGCAGGCACGAGAATCTGTCGAACATATGTGCAATGAACTGGCTCGAGAGGTGGACGAACTTAAAGTGCGAGAAGTGGAACTGAGAAGAGAATCAGCCAAGGTTAGGGAAGAAGTCGAGGAAGAGAGGAGAATGCTTCAGATGGCTGAAGCATGGAGGGAGGAAAGGGTTCAAATGAAGCTAAAAGAAGCCAAGTTAGAGATTGAAGAAAAGAACGAGGTGCTTGACAAGTTGAGGAGCAAGCTGGATATTTTTCCAAAGGCAAACGAACCAGGTACTGTAAAAGATGAGGTAAGTGATACTGGTTTAAATAATAGAGAAGATGTGTGTAACCAGCAACCGAAGGATGCCGTTGTATATTGTCATTGCCCTGTTTTGCAACATAATTGCGTTCTAAATCCCCCACTTGATCAACTCATGGATGATGACAATGCTACTGATTCAAGTGGTGATGAAGCTGACCAACATTCTTTTCAGACAAGCATTGATAGGGAGGATCAACAAAGTAATAATAGATCTTGTAATCATAAAGTTGAAGGGAGCTGGAAAAGTTGGTCCAGTAATGGGAAGTTCTTGAACGAGGAGAGAATGAAACAATGGCCAAACTCAAAGCTGAAAGGACTAGATCGATCTAGAAGTAGAAAATCATTACAGGATAGAGGATGGGTAGATTTTCACAATGGGACGGGTGTTTCTGATGCAAGAGAACCCCAAGTGTTCACTTCTTCAAATCCAAGAGAAAGGAGAAATGGTGAGCAGCGTAAGGAGATCACTCAATTACAGTCCTTTGGTGTGAACCCTGCCTGGCTAAGGGAAACAGTGGAAAACTCAAGAGGTTTGCCTGCTACTACATTGCTCGGACAAATGCAGCATGAAACGCTTTATGATAAATCAAGTCCAGCTTGTAATTGGAAAGATATTTGGCCATCCCTACAACCAGCCAGCCCAGATGAGCAACGGCCGGAGGGAGATCTGAAACAGGCCTGATAATATTGCTAGTATGCAAACAAGACTCAGAAATCAATGTGGAGGATTACCACTGTGAAGGATTGAGAACAAAGGCTAATAACATCATGCCCATATGAGTTTTTTGTTATACAGGTCAGTAATTCTCCCCAATGAGCACTTTCCAAGTGATACCAATACAACTTGAGAAAATCTCATTTTTTTGTTCAACAAGGAGAACGCCTTTTTGAGAACGGCTTCTTGGCCCCTATCCCATCTAATTCTGAAGTTTTTCTGTTCGGATCTATTTACAAACACCGATTTACTTTTTTGTTTCTTTGCAGCCATTTTTTGTAGCGTGCGGCATTTGTATTACTGATGACGATTGAGAACATATGCCGGGCATTTGTGAGTAGAACTTGAAATGATGTGATGGTATGTGTCTTTTGCTGTAGCGTGGATGTAACATTGAATTTGAAAGATTGTGATCTGAATCATACCTGATAAACAACAGTACAATGGTCATAATGTTATATCCTTGTATAGTTGATGTTCGAGCTTGGCTTCCTTGAGTTCATGTTGTGAGTAAGGCTTAGAAAACAGTTTTGTAGCTATTGCTTCTCTGCACAATGTAGGACACCAAGTTTTGTACAAGACTATGTCAAGTAAAAAACTTGCATTGGGTCAAGCGTTCCCGCATGTTAAAAAGATAGTAGACATATACAAAATCTCTTAAACACGGTTTCTATTGGGAATAGTTTGGGTTTTCTTTTGAAATCATGAACAAGGAATGAATCAGCGTATGTTCAGCAAAACAAGATCACGTCATGTAAGATTAGTATGGAGATAGAGGGGCATTTACGAAGGTTCTCGAATTTGCTAGCAATAGTTAGATTTTTATGGACAGAAACATACTGGGTTTTACAACATGTGCTCAAACTGTGATTTAGTCGTTGATTACCCACATGCATGTAGCTGCTGTGGTCTTACCAACCATGCCTATAAACTTAGCATGGATACCTGTTTGGTGTGCTTCTCCAAAATGCCACATCAAACTCGGGGTTTCTAGGATGTTGTTGTAGTTCTTCTTTTGATCATTCATACAACCACCCACTTTATGTGTGGCTAATGTCATCATGCCAATTTATATGTATGTATGCATGCATGCATGCATGCATGTAGAATCGAAGAGAAAGATCGTGGTGTTGCAGAAAACGCTGTTGGCAGAGCATAGAGAATGTAGGGGAGTATATTACACAGATCGATGGTGTAACGACCCCAAAAAATATCGATTTTTTTTTATGCTGTCGAAGGATCACTCAATGCATGGTTTTGGAGAAACAAATCCAACTTATGTCCTTATCGACAACATCGAGAAAAATGGCGAGGTCGTCACGCCCGATCGAGTGGCTTGGGTTCAAGCCTCTCTGAAAGCTTTCAAGAGTTTGTCTTGTGGGTACTAGAGAAAATCGGGCTTTCAGGCATTCGATAAAAAGAAGTTGGCCGATCGATATAAGCAGAGTTGTGGAGCTGACCGGAAGAGATGGTTGTAAATCAACGCACGTCAATCAGAGGAGGACTGTTGTAAAGCCTTAGCTCGATTGTCGAGCAGGTGGAAGAATTTTATTGTTATCATGTTCGTGCGATGAAAAAAATGACCTTTGCCGTTGCAGGTTTTTATTCAACGAGAGCTGCTCGGAGAGATGCCAACAGAGGACTACGGCTTTTAATCAGGAGGATTGTTCAGAAACCCTCCGGATCCTTCGCTCGATTCTCGCCAGCAAACAAATCCAAAGCGTTTGCCGAATGCCTGAGCATCATCAATGATGATGATGATGATGGTTGTGACGGTGATCATGATGATGGTTATGATGGTGATCATGATGGTGGCTATGATGGTGATCATGATGATGGTTAGGATGGTGATCATGATGATGGTCATGATCGTGCTCATGACTGTTTTCTTGTGGATTAGCATTACGCATACGGATACGTGATGGCATGTATACGGATGCTGGATACGAGGGGGAGATACGGATACGGAATAGGGTATACGGATACGGATACGGATCCGTATAGGAATGGAAAGCCATTCTCAGAGAGAAGCTCAGACTTCGGAGAGGGAGAGCAGCAGTCAGTGCGTGAGATGCAAAAGACTAGGGTTTCTCCTGTCCCGGCTCCTCCTCCTCCTCCTTCTCCGCCGAAGGAGCAGCAGAATCTCCGCGTCCCAACCCTAATCCGGAAAGAACGAAGAAGCAGGAGGCTCGCCATCTCCCGACCGTGAAGATACTGGTGAACGAAGACGCAGCTGTAGCCAAAGCTCGATCTTCCAGCCGAAGGGAGGAGGAAGGAGAAGGAGAAGGAGGAAGGAGGAAGGAGGAAGGAGGAAGGAGGAAGGAGGAAGGAGGAGGAGGAGGAGGAAAGAGGAGGAAGAAGAGGAAGACGAAGAAGAAGAAGACGACGAGCGGAGAAGCACGCAAAAGATGTCTTCCTCGGGGAAGCTTTCCCTAAAGCTGCCATAGTTTCTTATGTCTTTTCTTTTCTGCTGACTCGGGATTTGCTTCTCGTCGCCATCACCGCCGTCTCCACCATCTTTGCGCCTCGTCATCTTCATCGATGTCACTCTTGCCTTTCTCTCCCGTTGCACATTCCCGTTCCTGGATAAAAGGAGGCAAGGCCAGCAGCAAGAGACGGGGCCCCGAAGCCATCGATTTTTTCATCTGGACCGTGGAGGTTTTCTTTCAAGTCCTTTTCTTTCTGCATCCTCGCTTCCGCCTCTGCATTTTTGTCTTTTGTCTCTCTTGGTTTTCGGCAATGTTGGATCCGATCTTCGCTGTTGATGTATCTATGCGGCATCGCCTTTTCATCGCTTCTTTATTTTGCGAAGATGAACATGGTGTATCTCTCGATCTTATGGCGTCTTCATCTTATTGTATTTCTTCACTCTTCTGTGTTGGCGTCTTCATCTTATTGTATTTCTTCACTCTTTCTTTGGTTTGTTTTTCTTCGTTCCCTGGTCTGTGCTCTATCGACATTCCCTCTATGTTTTGCGTCTCCACTGCCCGTTTTCTCTCATTGCCTGTTTTTTGCATTTTCTTTCTCCGCTGCTTTTGGTAATGTCGGAGCTTTCTTCTGTTCTATTTGTTTTTTCGAGAAATGGAGGCTATCGTTTCATATACACTATTTTGTCTATGTTATGATCGGAGCTCATGATCTTGCTTCTTTCTCCTGCTCCTCCTCTTGGTCTAATGTCCGATTTAGTATTTCTTTCCATACCCTACCTTTGAATATTCGACTTATTGCTTTCCCATTGCTTAACCAAGTATATGAAATGCAAATGTCTGTGCAAATTTTGATGTTATAATTCCTCTCGATAATCATGATCAAAACTTCTCTTCTAAATTGAATGATTCTCTTTTTCTCCATTCTGCCATGTTCCCTTTCTGTGTCTTTTCACCGGTTTCTTGTCTGTAATGTATGAACGCACTGTTTTACTTTCAAAGATGAAATTTCTGCTGTTCTTTTATAGTCACTGAATTCGTTTGTGGTGGATTCTAAAACTCCTATCTTTTTTCTGTCTGTAGTCGTACAGAATTTTGATGTGCTACTGTTATGCATTGTTTTCGTTTCTCGAAATCAATAATGTCTGTAGTCTGTAGTCCATTTTGATGCGCTACTGGTTTGCATTTTCTTTTTGCTTCTCAAAATCAATAGACTGTAGCCTACTACTCCATTTTGATAAGCTACTGGTTTGCATTTTCTTTCTGTTTCTCGAAATCAACAGTCTGTCGTCTGTGTTCCATTTTGATGTCCTACTGTGTTTTCTTTTATCTCTGTATTTTGACATGTAATTCTCTCTCGACTGTTTCCATTTTGACGTGTTCTTTTTTTGTTCCTTACTTAGGATGTAGGAGCCTGGTTGGAGGATATTGGATTGGGAAGATACAAAGAAACTTTTAAGCAAACCAATGTCAATGGGGAGTTCCTTGATAAGCTGTCTAATTTTACCACTGAAGAGATATTGCGGTTCATCACACGCTCAAGAATGAAATGGGGAGACTTCTTTGTCATGTGTCAAGAGCTTCGCAGGGTGAAAGGTGCGGGAAATTTTGTAAAGTTTCATGCCAACATTTGATATTTCCTTTTGATATTATGTAGAATATTGAGTATGCTTGTGTTACAACGGTTCATGTTAATGGCAATAAGTTAGCAGCAATAAGAGAGCTAATGTGTAGAGAACATTCTTCTGATGCAATACTGAGATAAGGGAAAAAATGAAAAGTTCAATGCCAACATTTTTTATAGTTCTTCTAGATATTCTGTAGAATATTGAATATGCTTGTGGTATGACGGGTCATGTTAATGGCAATAAGTTGGCAGACATAAGAGAGTTAGTGTGATAGAGAGTACTCTTCTGATGCAATACTGAGTTAAGTAGTGAATATCTGATGCTTGATATACAGACAGAATATGGGGCTAGACATCAAGGTTTTGCACTAGTGAAGTTCAGATAAATTTGATAATGCCTATGATCTGTAGTAGGGATATATTGATGCATTCATGGCAGGAAAAAACTGTGTATAATCTTACACGTCATGCCATTTCATGGCCAAAAACATCGATTTTTTTAACCACTTGAGAATTCGTTGTTACAGCTGGATTACGTAATCAACGTTTGAAATGTTCAATTTTCAGTGTTAAAAAAAGTTAATGTACAGCTGAACCTTAAATTGATTTTCTGGTTCTAGAATCTGGTTCTACATAACATATGCATGAATCCAAATAATTGAGATATGTTCAAATGTACAGCCGAAACTTGAAAATAGGTTCTCAGTTTGGTTTTGCATCACATGTATACATGTCTGAATCATGGATGTGTGTAAATATTTGTTTCTTTACCAATCACTAAAGCATTTTTGGCCCTGTGATTTTTGTGATTTTCTATAAACAAGTTTTAAGGTGTGAACGGTTTTTAATGCACATATGAATTTAGTGATGAAACTCAATGTCGAACAATAGATCAAATATGTTATATTTGTCGAAGAAAACAGCTGACGGAATTCATTTGGATGTTTGCAGTAGCATGCTTACAAGGAGAGCAAGAGGTCAGGACACCATGGTGGGCACCATGTTGCTTAAATATGATCTTTGTGAGGTCTGCGAAGCAGAATCGGCATGCCCGTGTAGTTTCTTTGAAGTTCGATCCATAATATGATTCATCCTAGGTTCCTCTGGAATGAGTTGGCTTTCTACATTTAGAATCGACTGGATAATATTTGTTTTCAGTCATAGCTATCACTTGGAGAGGTTGATCTTTTCAATAGGTAGACAGGTCTTCAGAGTTCTGTAGCAACCCATAAGGGTCTTATCAAACATGGGGATCAAAAATTTTGAGTACATGCGATGAGGCCTACATATGTGGTGTTTTTGTAGCGTTCCAGCAGATAAAAATAAGCAAGAGAAGTCGTTTCACAATTTGTTCTTTGGAGCTTCCGGCGGATTCCCATTGTCAGCATACAAGGTGCTTAAAGCAGCCCATTGTGTTTTTGCTCATTTATTGCTAATGAAAAATTGTTGCAGTGAGTTAGAAAGAACGAAGAACCTGGACAAGCGAGTACTTAGCTTCCCATTGTGGAACGGCCTGTCCAATGACATTCAGGTGAATACTACTACATAAGTGAGCCTGTTCATTGCCATTCCATTTCCGTTCCTCTTTACCTATACACATGATTTATGGCTGGGTCACAAAAGAAATTGTCACTGGGTGTACAATCCTCGCAAGCAAAGTGAAGGTGGAAACACAAAGATAGCTAGATCCAAAAGACGCATTCATGATTCATGCAGATCATGAGAAGGAAGATAACATGCTAGTGTGTGTACTTGGTATGAGTATGGCGTATACATATGTTTCTCAGAGTCATGAAATTCTGATGCGCTTAAGAGCGACATACATGTGATGTACAAACACAAGTAATTTACATAGCTTCTTCACATTTCGAATTACAAAACATTAAAACTGTTGTGTGGGTTATATACGAGAATTATGCCTTGGCCATCTCCATTACGATGAAGTGTGCCCCTTCCTGCTCTTTAGTTGAAAGCTCCAATGTAACAGCTTGGCTATTGTTTCCAACGATCTATGAATGTCAAATGGAAGATGGTGTTACTTCTGTTTTTATCTACAACATAACATTCTCCACTACGCGGAAATTTACACATACCTCTAGAGCATCCCTTTCTTCTAACGAGATGTCTTTTTCTGCATTGTTATGGCTTACAACAAGGGATCCTTCAATGCAGACAAGGTATGCTTGCCGTCTCTTCTGCAGAACAAATTCTTGTTTAATGCTAGGGTCAGCTTCCGACACAAAGATGTTGGCATCTTGGTGGATGGGTATGATCCCTTTTGAAGTGGCTTTGTCTCCAGAATAGTTGTTATAGCTTGTGATAACATGGTGGAGCTTATTGTGCCGATCTTCTTTCCTACAAATTCGTGGATAGAAGGCGTCAGAACCAAATGTTATCATATAATTTGAAACAATCAAGCATTGGAGGTTATGAAGTTATGATGGGATGCAAATGAGACACAAATATATGGTTCAAGGACAAAATGCAGTAGACCCACTTAGACCAAATATTAAATGGAAAGAGCTCTACATCGAGAAACATTCTAAAGTTACTATTTTCATAATGGAGTTGATAAATGATGATTGATGGTGCATGTTTATGCCTTCCAATGCAAAATATCAGAAATCATCTCATAGAAGATAAGATCTCAGTACGCACAGATGTACAATGTCATGGTTTATATCTGTTGAAAGGAAAAAAAAATGCATACTTGAAGATTCTCGACCCATAACTTGGATCATAGCCTGTTTGATCCGGCTTTATCCATATTTGTAGGAAACGAAGCCTGAAAGACAAATAGATTCAGATTTTTCACTCATGCAACAAAACCGTATGATTGACATGCATGGTAATCGAAGGTTCATATCTACAAGAAACTCTCCACTTTGATTTGAAGTTAATTGTTTCATGCTTTGTTGCAGAAGTTGCAATTCTGCACAAAGCATTTCTTGATGCTTTTGACACCTGGATATGCAAAAATATAATGTGCAGATTGTCTTGCACTTGTAGAAGTTCATTAGATCTACTTATCGACGCTCCAAGTACGTGATTTTCCAAGGCCAAAAGGATGCGTTCTAAATGCCTAGATGACCTTCTAATGTCAGGTGTACATGCTTGTTTAACGAAGTGGTACACAGAAATCGTGGTTGTTACAGTTTATTCCCGTTGTTCATCTCAGAGTGTGTTACTCCTCGTCCAGCGCTCATATATTGGATGCTCCCTCTTCCTAGGGTCTCATGAGCACCCATGCTGAGAAAAAGAAAGAAAGGCCAATGAATACCACAAAAGAATTAATGATCTTACCATGCACAGTACACTCATCTAGTTAGGGCTTATTTGTCCATGAATTCGCTGTTTGTTGGCTTATCTACAATCAATTTTCAGGTCCATGGGATGGAGTAAACACAAAAGTTCTAAAGTACCTTACATTTTCTTTGGCTTGCCAAGTAGCACGCAGGAAACATACGTGCACTCGGTGATGTTTAGACCATACTAATTTAACAAATCAATGATGGTTCAGTGGTGAGGAAAAAGCGTTGGAACACAATCCAGCAAGCAAAAGACTAATCCAGTGGTTATGATTAAACAGACATTGCGAAGGCTCTTTGACAAACAGAGATGGTAAGCAAATTATTCACAATGACGGATGGATCAACCAAAAGATAGATATACAGAATATACGGAAGCTTTTGAAGCAAAGAACCAAGGATCGATCAATCACGAGACAGAAACATATCGATTGAATGCAGTCAAGCAAGAAAAACAGTAATCCAGTGGTTATGATTGAACAGATATTGCAAAGGCTCTTTCACAAGCAGACATGGTGAGCCAAGTTATTCACAATGACGGATGGATCAACCAAAAGATGAATATATGGAAGCCTTTCGAAAAAGTGAACCAAGGATTGGTCAATCAATCAAGAGACAGAAAGATGTCTATCTATTGAATATAATGGAAGCCTCAGATAGAAGAGGGTTAGCTAGACCTGTCCTTGTGGGTGAGCTCCCCATTGACCACGTATGTGAAGATCTCCATATCCCTGTGAGGATGTGTCCCAAACCCTGAGTGTGGCTACACAGAAACAGAATGAAAAGAACTTCATTAAAGAAAAAACAAAATCAGATTCTATGAAAATATTTTCAAAATGACGCAAAACAAACAGATTCGAAAAATCTCATTTTGGAACAACAGCAATTAACATTTCAATGCAAGCAATACAATTCAATAACTATAGAATGGAGGAAAAGTTTACAAAAACAAATCGATATGAATGAGTACATATTTTAAGCAAGCAAAGTAGAACCAAAATTTCTTTAAGGCATTGGCCAGACATACATTCGGCACGAAGAAACATAAATAAAAATGTATTCAAATGTTCAGTTTATAGAGAGTAAAAGCCTGTACTGAAGAAACAGAAACTGATAGAAGGCACAAAGGAGAAAACATTAAATTTTTCGAAAAACTGTCTGCATACAAATAAAGAAGAATTGGAAACCTAAAAAATATGCATAACTATAAAATGGAGGAAAAGTTTACAAAAACAAATCGATATGAATGAGTACATATTTTAAGCAAGCAAAGTAGAACCAAAAATTCTTTAAGGCATTGACCAGACATACATTCAGCGCGAAGAAACATAAATAAAAATGTATTCAAATGTTCAGTTTATAGAGCGTAAAAGCTTGTACTGAAGAAACAGAAACTGATAGAAGGTACAAGAGGAGAAAACATTAAATTTTTCGAAAAACTGTCTGCATACAAATAAACAAGAATTGGAAACCTAAAAAATATGCATAAAGATACAAGAACAATAGAAGAAATTGTTTGTCAAGGACAGTTCGGATTTAAAATGATCGGTTTAAAAATCAATCAATGGTTAAGTTTACTAATTTCTTCCACATCAGAGAATTGAGATGGAGGACTTCATAAATTGTTTACCAATTACCTGCACCAGATCATCATTGACGACTCGCAAACTCCCAAATTCGCTCCTCCTGGGATCGTAATACTCGGCAAAACTAGAATCGAAGAGAGAAAAGGGAATTTCAAAGAACCGTACAGCGGGGAAGTGAAGGGATGGACCTACTCAAATTGTTGACAGTGGCTGATCTTGAGAAATCTGAATTCCTCATGATCAACATGATCCCTCTCTCAGTCTCTCTCTCACCAGCACGTGCACACACACACACACGGACGCATGCACGCACACGCACACAAACACAATATAGACACTAACTCGCACAGACGAATAAAAAGGAGGCTTTGATCATTCGAGCTTTCGAGTTTTTACCTGAAATGGAATCGGCTTTCAAGCCATGAGGTAGGCCTGGAAACATACAGGCTCGACGATGGAATATGCCGCAGGCTAACCGAAGCCCTACGTCCATTGCATACATGTAACCATGATTTACAGGAGGATTAGGCACCAGATCCGTAGAATTATAAGCCGACCTTCGTATATAACCAGATACAGATCAAGCCGATCGCAAATCGATCACATACTTCGCACAGGTTACACGAGAGGCTTTTGAGGGCCGCGCCGCGGCTCATGGAACGGGTTAGGGGGAAGAAAACGGGAACAAAGATCCGAGTACGAGAGGGCTTACATGAGATCTTGCGGCAGATAGTGGAGGGAACTCAAGCAGGCGAGCAGCAAAATGAAGATGAATTGATGGAAGAGCAGGTTCCGGAGGTCGGGATCAATCGTGTGCGACGAGCAATCGTCAGCTTCGATTTGAAGAGCAGGCTTTGGATGTGGAGATCAATGCTACGCGATGTCTTTATGTAGGTATGCATGCATGGGTGGATGAATGTATGTATGCATGCATGAGTGGGTGAATGTATGTATGCATGGGTGGGTGAATGTATGTATGCTTGCATTCATGGGTGGATGAATGTATGGATGCATGCATGAGTGGGTGAATGTATGGATTCGTGCATGCTTGTATGCTTGCATGAATGTATGTATGCTTGCATTCATGGGTGGATGAACGTATGTCTGCATGCATGTAGGTAGCTCTTGTATGTATGCATGCATGCACGCATGCATGAGTGGATGAATGTATGTATGGATTCATGCATGAGTGGATGTGTCTCTTGTATGGATGCATGCATGCAGGTCTGTAGTCTTGCATGGATTGTATGCATGTATGTATGCGTGCATACATACATGCATGCATGCATGCGAGGGTGAATTTATGGATGCATGCATGTGAGTCTTGTATGGATGCATGCATGCGAGGGTGAATGCATGGATGCATGCATGTGGGTCTTGTATGGATGCATGCATGTGGGTCTTGTATGGATGCATGCATGCATGTATGTAGGTCTTGTATGGATGCATGCATGCGTGGGTGAATGTATGCATAGTATGCATGCATGTATGTAGGTCTTGCATGCATGCATGTCTTTAGGTCTTTGTAATGTGTGTATTCAGTAACTAGTGTTATGTGGCCTGTGTATTCCACCATCAGAAGAAAGTCAACAGCAGTTTCTTCTAGTGATGGAATCGGTCTCCGCTCTCGGGTGATCAATCTCTCATCTTCTGTTCAAAAGGCCAAAATGGGTTCGGTCCCATCGCGTCATCTGGGCTTTCACACCTTACGTCACGGTTCCGATCATAAGATAAACGTTATAACGTATCATCAGCCCCGCTGCGCACGGAACCTGGAGGTTGTTTTTTACCCAAAAGGGAAATGTTCGTAGAGGCCTTTTTTACCCAAAAGGGAAATGTTCGTAGAGGTCTTTTTTTACCCAAAAGGGAAATGTTCCGAGGAGCGCAACGACCGAGAATGTCTTTTTCTTTTTACCAAAGGGGAAATGTTCTATAGGAAGGAGCACAGCAAAACCGAAGAAGTTTTTACCGTGTCCCCACGAAGGAGCGCAACAACAGAAACCAGAGTTTTTACCCAAAATGGAAGTGTTCCAGGAAGGGAGCAAAACAAAAACCCAATGTTCTTACCCAAACCAGCAATGAACCACAGAACAAACCTCAGACTGATTCCATTCTGAAATGTAGTTGGTATCTTTTCCAAGGGAAAGGAGGAGAAGAAAGGAGAAGCATCTCTCCAAGAAAGCAAATCATCTGCGCTGATCGGAATTTCACCACTCTCAATCTCTTATGCGCACATTCATTCTTGTTGAGAATCAAGACTTGGAAAGGAGCATTTTGTCTACTTTCATTGTGAACTATTCCGGTCGAATTCAGATGCATTACATCCAAGCAAGACTGAGCGAATTCAGCCCGTGTTTATTGTTCAAGTATTCTTATACATGCAAAAGAAAGGTAATGCTTGCACTAGGTCTTACTTGAGATTATATAACAACTCTAACTCTTCATCTTCAACGTATGCCACAATGGAGGCATGCTTGCTATTTAGATGTCAAAATGATACAAGGTGGATATTAAAAAAGTATAGAGAACCCATCAAGAGGATATACGCTCCTTCCGCTTTGCTTAAATTGATTTCCTCATCACATTTGCTCCTTCGCCACCACATAGATAGCTCTTTTTTGTAGATCTCTGTTTTCTATGCCAATCTCCGGAAGATATAGGGGACACCAATCAGATCCTAAACATTTCCATTCAAGTGTTCTGGAAGTGCCTGCACGAATATGTAAGTTGGAACAAAGAAATCACAGCTTGATTTCGCGGCCTCAGATGGCATAAACCTGAAGGAAGTTCTTACCAGTACTCAAATCATCCATCATTCAGGAGTGAATTGGCTTGATTTTGCGCATGTGTAAGGTCGGTTTCTGGCAGGGTCCTCCATATCCGCTTACTGGAAGTTTGCGGGTTTGATCTTCACCAATAGGCTCGATATATATGCACCATGCCTTTCACAGCTAGCTGTTCTGGTCTCGAGCTCTGTACAAGAGATGCAATGGATCAGAGCCCTTCTCAGAACTGGTCACAGAAAATATGCATGGGTTGTAAGATAAATATGCTGTAATACTAGTAATAAAGAGTAGTTAACCTGCTGGGTGTAGCATCTGCTCTCAGCATCCATAGTAGTACCTGCTGCATTGCTGGAAAAAATGAATTTTCAGCCATGGCTGCCCAAAGCATTTACTATCAGACCAAGGACCCCCAATTCTGAGGATAGATACAACAGAAGCACTCTAGAACGAGTCCATTCGGAGCATAACTCGCACGAACAACTCCATGATATAATTGGATGCAGCAGAAAAATGGTGGATATATGTACAACATCCAACCACCACTACCTGCAAGGTGCTCAGCAGCGACGAAATGAGCATTTATGATGGAAACAGAGACCAGATGGTTTTGCTCTGTTGCGGAGAAACAGAGAACTAGGTAAATCATAAAAGAATCCCATATATAAAAATGAATGTGTTGTACAGAGAGCAGATTGAGGGGGGATTTCTCATGCGTTGCTCATCTGATAAAAAAAATGCAAGCACTCTGGAAAGATATTGCCCCCAAAAGGATAGGACATCAATTCCAGATTGATTGAGATCGAAACAGAAGGCTCATATAACTGTAATTTAGATGTGCCAGCCTCAAATGCATTCCAGACGTCAGATAACTGTAATCTGGATGTCAGATGAGTTCCAGCGGTCAGATAAGTGTAATCTGGATGTGCCCACCTCAGATGCGTTCCAGAGGTGCAGACGTAGCATAGCCGTGTGGGCAGTGGCAGTGGCGGCTCAGATTCTCTGAGGCACACCATCGGGGCAGTGGCGGTGGGCTGGGAACAAGCTCTGATCTCCCTATCATCATCATGCCATTGTCGGTGTAAGGCAGACGATGTAGTTCAAGCCCACTGAAGTCGTTAACAGGATCAGTAGTTTGCTGTTGGTCTAGCCCTGTGAAGTTCCTTGAGTAGCGAAGTGTCATCGAGGACTTCATCATCTCTACCACCATCTTCATGGTGGGTCTTCTGGCAGGGTCGGGGTGCAAGCAAGCGAGCACCACATCTGCTATGAGCTTGGCCCCTCTAGTTGGAAACTGGCCTCTTAGCCTTGAGTCAATTACGAGGAAGAGCCGACCTTGCTCCTTCAGAAATGGCCTCGCCCATCCCACCAGATCCCTATTCTCTCTTGTCATCCTCTCATCCATGTTCTTCCTCCCCGTAAGCAGCTCCAATAGCACTATACCGAAGCTCCAAACATTACCCTTGTGCGTTGTTACCCCTGCTGAGTTCATCACTTCTGGTGCATAATACGCAAATTCCTGCATAACAATTGTTACCACACCACCACCACCATCACCACCAGGACAAACATGACCCATCTTTCACTAATCTGTCTCTAGCCATTTTTTGCTTAGGAAAACATTTTAAGGCCAATAACAATGGCTGCTCTCTCATGGCCTCTATCCAAACAAAAGGACTTACTCGCGTGTTCTTCAAACCACAAGAATCTTGTGTGTTGGTAAGGTAGTAGCCCACTACTTTGGAATCATAGCTTGCATCGACTTGGATGTGAGACAATCTAAAATCTTTGTATGGAGTCTGCAAAGTCACATAATACATGCTGATCAAATCATGTACTGAAAAACAAATCTAGAAGTGGGCACATATACAGAAAACATGCAGATGCATGTGGATACATATATGTCTAGATTTGGGCAGTCTATTTTTTATGTATATATACATGCAATCCTGGTCATTCTCATGTAAGAATCGTGAATGAACGAAGTAGAATATTTGCTCAAGTTACCTTCTCAGGGTGGTTCTCATGCAAGCTAGCTAGTCCTTGTGCTGCACCATAAGCTATTCTCATTCTGGTAGACCAATCCAATGCAGGAAATTGTGATGATTCAAACATCAAATTGTGTACGCTTCCTAGGTCCAGCTTCTCATAAACGAGAAAGTGTTCAGCTTTTCCATGCTCAGCATGGTAGCCAATGAGGTCACATACATGGGAACCCTGTTTATGGGCAATCGTGTACAGCTCAGATATCCATTCCTTCAAATCCTGGGAATTATCATAAATCAGAGCACCATGTTTATTAGCATAAGTCCAGACCAAACATTTAGCTACAATGTTAAAAAAGCATATATATCCATGCCTTGAACACTATGTCATTATCACATGCCATTGTAGGGTTACTGCATGCTCTCGAGAATGACACGGCATTTACCGATTGTTAGTGCATACCAATTCTGTCAGCCGAGCTCTAGAACAAATATATATCGAAATCTAACATTTCTATGGCGAGCTTACCATCTGTAATGATCGACTGAATTGCGAGATCACAATACTACGCTGTTTCTTTCCTCTCAACCCAAGTTCAACACCATAGAAGCTGTGTGTATCATCACCAACTAGATTTTCTGGCGAAAATTGCTGGCAAGCGAGTGCAAGAGATTCCAGAGAGAAAGACTTCAACTCCCGGACCACATTTGTGCTAACTTCTGGATGTGGAAGGGGCTTTGGATCCTTATCAATGTCTAGAAAGTCATCTTTAACCACCATCGGATCTACATATGTTTTCTCATTACAATGGGGCTCCATCCCTACATATGCTTTCTTATATTGTTCCCCTCGATCCACACAGGTCTTCTTGTTATGATGCTCTGAATTCACATACGCTTTCTTCTTATGATGCTCTGAATCAACACATGTTTTCTTACTGCAATACCCCAAATATATACATGCTTGTGTGGAATTCTCTGGCTCAATAAATGTTTTCTTAGAATTCTCCAAATCTGAACATGTTCTCTTGCAATGTTCATGGTCTGTATCTTGAAAATTCCTGTTTGAAATCACATCTACCGGATGAGGCAAAGCATATCTTGATGGAGAGGGGGATGGAGATGAAGATAGGGACGGAGATGAAAATGGAGATGGTAAAGGCAAAGCTGTTTGCTTGTGAACATTCTCAATATTATTGTTACTACATTCCATCATCCCCACCCGTTCTTTTCCAGCAGGAATCGGATTCATAACTTTGCTGCTGCTGCTGCTGTTAGCATATGCATGGTTACCATGATGCCAGAATGTGCCATTAACACCACTGCGAACAGAAAGCTCTTTAGCGTTCCGGGTTGCTTTTACCTTGATTTGAAACAAGGAAACTTCTTGAGACGAAGAGAAATCGGAATCAGAACCTGATTGGTCACCATCCCCATCGCCGTTACCATCAACATCAGCATCAGCATCAGCATCAGCATCAGCATCTACATGCTCGCGATCATCGATACCAAACGTAGTGGCGGGATTATCTGGAGCACCATTTTTCCCTTTCTTTTTCAAAGCGAAGCAGCCCATTGGAGAAGGAGGAAGAAGAAACCGCAGCAGCAGCAGATTTGAGTAAACAAACTAGACCTAGAGGAATCTGATTAAGGTGATTAGGAGAGCGGCTGGATTGGAAGAATGGATTTGGAGGAGGATACGGAAGTTCAGAAGGGTTTTGCTTAAAAGAGCGAGTATGCAGCGAAAGTGTCAAAGCGTTTCCGACGCAGAAAAGCGCGGATCGCTCTCCACGTCTGACTATCTTCTATGAGCGCATCGAGGAGTCTGAAAGCCTGTCAGTTTCTCTTCCGCCGTTCATTCTTCCTTCCTTCCTTTCTCTCTTTCTTCTGAATGCTCCCCGCCGTTTGGTTCGTTTCTTCCTTTTCTTGGGGTTAGGTTTTTCAATTCAACGCAGGGAAGGGAAGAAGGGCGAGAAGGGGCTTACCTGTGCAAGACGACGAGGGGCCGGGGCACCGCCATGTCTTCTCCGCGGAGACAACAGAATCGCACAGTCCGTGCAGAAACAGACAAGCAAGAGACTTTTTCTGCTACGAACCAAACGAAACGAAGAACGAAGAAAAATGAGAATGAAAAAGGAAGGTCGGCGAAGAAGAAAGACGACTTTTCAAAACCCTAAAAA
>JBBBWG010028201.1:0-11734 GCA_037176905.1 Azolla pinnata
TCTGATCAGCCGGCTCGTCTCGAATTCCTCGAACTTGAGCTCCGGATGCTCGTGGATCTTCCGCCTCACCGATTTGATCCAGTCGGCGGTTTCTGGGTCGTGGGCCGCAGCAAGGATCTCGGCAGCCGCAGCGGAGGCGGTGGAGACAGGAGCCGGGCCCAGATCACCATGGATCCCATCACGATCAGCGGGCGATGCAGGGCACGAGCCTGGATCTGAGAGGAGCCGAGGGAAGGAGAAGGAGCAGAAGAAGACGCCACAGCAAAGGGAGATGAAGAACCGGAAGGAGAAGGAACAGGAGGAGCCGACGATCGATGGCATCATAGGGCAAGAAAACCCCCACGACGACAGCGCTCTGCTTCGAATGCCTTTTCCCAAGCCGATGATGCTTCCAAGAGTATCCAAGGAGAGAGAATCAGGGAGAGAATCAGGGGGGTATACAAGGAGAGAATCAGGGAGATTCCCACGTGTCTTCTTCCACATCCGAATCGGGCTGCATCAAAACAATAGCACTTCCTACGCATACTTCTTAACTGTTTGAATCACTCGTTTTCTGAACCACTGGATGGATTCATCATCCGGAGTGGGAAGAACAAATGCTGAGCGTCTGATCTGTGGCTCATTTGCGATGCTTACTTATAGCACACTTTTGAGATTTTTCTTCTCTCTACAATCCTGTTTTTTGGCGATTCCTCCATCAGAAACTTCCGACAGAAATTTTACATCTCCAGATCGCGTTTCGCTGGTTCGTTTACCGCTGCAAATGATTCATTGCCGTCGAGATTTCAACAAGCAAAGCGTTTGTTGCGCAATACACAGAAAAGAGCGGGCGAATTGTATGATTACCAATACGATCATGGAGCTTGTGATATACACAACACAAATGGCTTAATAGCGCTGAAGCACTGAAAAAAGAACCGACTGAGAAGACCCCTGATTCGATCGATTCACAAGCTATCGATACCATGGGAGCTAAGCTTTTGCGGCTGAGCCAATATTTTTCACCAGTGGTGAAATTTGTTCCAAAAGATTTTGGCAGAATCGAATCGGAGCTTCATTGCAAACCGAAAAGGCGGGAAAAAAACCCTTCATTTTCTGGCCTTGAAGAAGCTCTTTAATCCTTGTAGTAACAAATGTACATGAATGAATGTAATAGAAAAGCTGAACATTATTAGCATCAGAGGACAAACAAAGGCAAAGAAAATGGATTTTCTTACCACTTTCGTCAATTTTTTATATCGAGCTCAACTCAAACATTTTCTTGGTTTTGTTTTAGCAGTGAGATATTGGGAGAAGCTGAGATTCCAGATTGATATATAAACTAACTAACTAAATAATTAGTTCGGAAGAAGGAAGATATCTAAATTGTCATTGATGCAAAATTGGTTGCCCATCTGAATGTCAATCATGTCCATCAACATTACAAAGCATATACACGATCGATACCAGGATGAGCTTTCGACTGTACAGAAATTTCGGAAACTGCCCAACACTCGGTTTTTCATCACCGAATTGCAGAAGAAGAAATTGCACAGCCTCGGAAACACGACGGTTCGACTGCCAAGCCTAAAACCTGCAAGATTTTGAAGAGAAACAAAGTAGCTAAAGAAACGTCAATGCTCGAGCGCTTATGCTTTTCAGCCAGAAAGAGGAACCATCCAAGCTTTGATTTGAAGAAAAAGTTTGAATGCAGAGAGTGCATGATGATGTACAAAGAACTAACTCAATTCAAGGAAAAACGTACCACTTAAACTTGTAGGAAGAGATGAAAAAACTCATTAAATAACATGTAGAAGAAAGACTTACATCAGGAAACAAACCATCATTTAATATATGAGGAACTAGCTCTAGAAGAACTTGATAAAATTGTTTGCATGAAGAGAAATGAGGAAATGAGGAAAATATGCCTTAATTAGGAGGGAATAAGACACATACCATGATTTGAGATGATACCAAGGAGCCGCATCTTGGCTGGGTTGTTTGATCCTCACCGCACAAGTGCAAGGTGTGTATATATATATGCTCCTACATTCTGTACAAGAATCACCCCGAAACAATTTTGCACAATGAACATAATAAATAGGAAAAGACTGATCAATTGTGTAGTAGTAGCTGTACAAGGTGAGCCGAAAAGATGCCCATCTCTTTCCAAATATGCTTGCATGTTCATTTCCTGATGCTGCATATATGGTGGAACCTGAACTCAATCAGGGCATTCTTCTTTTGTCTATCTAAATAAATACCGAGGATAATCTATGAAGAAACCTTCCTACTGCTCAATGATTTTCCCAGCTCTGCGAAACCACTGAGCTCTGTATCCCTCTTAGCTGCTACTTCTATGTCCCTCTTTGATGGTGATTGCTTGACTTTTTCTTGTTCTGCCTCTCTCTCAGCTTTCTTCCTCTCGATTGCAAGAAGTTTGCAGTTCTCTTCGTGTGCTTTCTTGAACATCACCACAAAGTTCAGCAACACAGAAACAACTACAAAAAGCATCAGACAAATAAATCATCATTCCTGCTTACAAACCAAACGGATTATTCAGAGAATTCGTTTGTGCCGCTAAAACTTTATGAATCAAAAAACGAGCATGTTATATTCACTAGGAATGATGAGTTGTTGATGAATGAATTTCATGATCAAATGTCATCCTATTGTCTCCTGCAACAATTCAGCTACTTACAGGACAAATTATATCAACTCTGGGGACGAAGGTTGACAAACGTCGACTAAATGTAAAAGACAACCTGAACCTATCTTTGATTCCAACATAGATACATGAACAGTAAACCATTGTTGATACTTCATTAAGGTGAGAGCAATGCACCTTGTTCAAATGGGCATCGAGCAGGATCCTCACCAAAATAATGCGCCAAGGCATCCGCATTTCTCCCCTATAACCACTTTTCCCTATTAGTGACAAATCTTTCCTCTTTACTTAAACATGCAAAGTTTATTTTATATTGCATTAGCAATGCACCACTTCAGAATATAACGATGTCAAAGAGCGCCCTTCTGCCTCCGCCATATCAAGAAAGGATTTCAAGTTCTGGAAACCAGTAAAGATGTAAGCGCTGTTAGACTGAAAGCGTACGATTAGGATTAGCATATTGTGTCAATGTAAGCAGAAACCTTTCGAAATCGTTCAGACACAGGACCATCACTTTCTGAAGCTGTCAGCTCCTGCTCTACCTTTCCTAAACTTTTACTCACTGCTTGCATTTCCTCGGCCAGGAATTTCAAATGCACCTGGAGGCAATACCAATGCAATCCTTTTCACATCCATTCCACAAGCTCACTAATGGAACTTTATGTAATTTGGCAAACCTTGGAAGCTTCCTCTAAATGAGCCAGGTCTTTGTGAAAATCAAGAAGATCGGGTAGTTTAGCAGATAATACCTGACATCCACAATATGTACAATAAGCATGATTATCAACAGATAGGTTACGTTCCCCCTCATTCTTAGACATGATATGCAAATGAACTATCGACAGATAGGTCACGTCTCCCCTCACTCTTAGACATGATATGCAAATGAACTATCTACAAACATTATAATGCCCACACAGAAGGGCCATTTATATGCTGGATAGGTTATTTGTCAACAAATCGTAAAAATTATTCGACGACTTTACCGAAGATCTAGCTCAACAGCTTTGAAGTCATGCAAGCATCACACGATTTCTACTGGAGATTAGCTCCGTGATTAGATAACGATCAATGAAATCAACCCCAAACAATTATAATCGCTTTAAAAGAGAAACTAGTTCATCCAAACAAACATACATGCAAGGGCTGTTTCACAATTCAGACAAATAGACAAGTAGACATCATCAGTTATACCTTACACAAGTAGTGCATTAAAGTCATCTTGTTATCTCGTGCACGAGTATCTGTGAGCTTTAAAAGGCTGTCAAGCTTAAACCCAATAGCAGAACCTAATCAATTCAAGATAAAACAAAACGCCATAAGAACCTGAAGCTATCTCAAGCATTGCACAGGAGTGCAATCTACATCATGATAATACCTGTGACAATTTTCTTAGAATATCACAGAAATAAAACTTTTAAATCGATGAAGCATTATGTTAGACACTTACATATGTACCACACACAACGATCATCAAAAACGTTTTCAAAGAAAACCAATACTACAAACATTAGATGAGATGGGCATTCAACTCTCTTCTAAGCCAACCAACATTAAATTGGAAGGAAAAACTAAATTGTTTATTAATCTTGTTTAGGCATATGCAAGGCTGCTTTTCTTGGGCTTCACTGCCAACACATCCTCTCTAGTTGGGTCCTTATTCCGATTCCAAAATTCCTCAACTGCCAAGAGCTATACAAGCCAAAAACTGCTATTCTTAAAGTCGACTTGAATTCATCCTCTATATAAGCATATCTTTATTCCAACAACCTACTTTACCATGTGCTACACAATCTCACTTATTCCTAAAATGATAATGATAGACAGTCGGGAAACCACATGCATTCTTAACACAGAAACCAAAAAAGACATTTACGTCGACTTTAATGACCTTAAAACAAACTATTAAGTGGACCATTCCATTTCAAAGGCGATCATAAACCTTTTTCACAGAATAAATCTCCACTACCATGCGTTTTTTTCCTTCTCCAACTTAACACTATTACAAACTCATGATTTTCAATTCTATGCTTAGGTAGATACCTCGAGCAGTCCCTTGGTTCAACGCATTCCCAAGAGAGAGAATAGTTTGCATGATTTGTCGGAACTTCATTGACTCTCTTACCTGATGGAAGGCATTCAAGATCAAAACCCTTATATGTAGCATCTTCATGTTTTTGACTGAAATTACAAGATTTACCTCCTTCGAAGCATTATTTACAATGCTCAAGTTTCTCCGGAGATCTTTAACCTGTACATACAATAGAGTTGCATAAATCTCACCATAGATGCTATGAAATAGAATTAGAAAGAACCGGACTTCAACACATGCCTGGGTAGAAAATTGCAGCTTGAAAGAGAATACTCGTAGCTTTGATTCCACTCTTGGAACTTTCATCATTTCCAAAAAGAACTGAAATAAGCATAGGCTAATATTATAAATACTCTGTTAAAGGCCAAAGAAAAGTACAAACGACAACCTTACCTGCTCACACCTCCCCAACTTCTCCTTGTCCCCAGTATAACCCTGTTAGGTAACAAGTACCAAACAACAATCACATATGTGACACAGATAGTAAACCTATTCATTTAAAATTCACTTCTGTATTAGTTGTTGGTTTAGACATTAACAGTGCATTTAAAATAGCTACAATGAAGGCTGGCCATTACTAATTAGCTACGGACTAGAGATTATCCATCCAAGATAATATCAAGTATGCATCAGACCCAACAAGAATCACCTTGAATCACCTGCAAAAGCCTATGTATCATTAGTAGCACCTTCAAGCCATATTTTAGTACTATACTTTCACCATTGTTTTATAGGATATGAGTTTCTCATATAAACTCACAAAAGCTATACCCATCTTAAATGAAGTGTAACATATATTTCCAAACCATATTTTTGAAGGAAGAGTTGAAACGAAATTGCAAATGCAAACCTTCAGCAGGTCCATTTCCTCCTTCGTTGGGCAAAACTTGATGAGGTTCTCGACTTGATCAACATCAAGAATTGCACCATCCAAAGCTAGTATAGCATTCTGAAAAAAGTTATTATATAACACCATTATCAATGAATCAAACAGTTGCATCAAACAACACAGACTCATATCAAACAGTAGCGATCATTACTGCACCATCAAAAACGACCAAAGTACATTCCAAATCCTTATTGCTCTTGCTGCTCTTAAACCCTCACAGTAAAATTTTAATGTGGGAGAGTGAAGTCATATGTGTGAAAAGGATGCCAGGAAATCATTATAATTGCTGCTCTATTAAACACATGATTCCTAGGAGAATTCACAAAACCCGTCATATGAACCACAAATTTCCAAAGACTGTTATATTACCAGAACATCTGGAAGAGGCATCTTGACCTTTGTGAGCATAATCTCACAGTTGTTTGCCCTTCTCATATCGATCTTCATTCATAAAGACAAATTTTTATTAGCAATTCCCTCATTTTTACAGTTCAAGTGATAGATAGTATTCATAACAAGAAAATTTAAAAAATTTACCAGATGCACTTTTTCTGGCTTCGATCCAAGAGAGGCACGACGCCCAGAACGCCTTTCACTAGGACTTTCTGCAACAGTATTAGGTACAGAAGCAGAAAAGAGGCTTGCTAGCTCCGAAGCATCAATCTCAGGGCATCTAGTTTGTTTACATGAGGCAAATGTAATAGGATAAAGATATTTGCAGGAATAAGAACTTCTCTAGAAAAAAGAAGACAACAGTAAAAGCAATCAATATGCATACTTTGAAGCTTCCTGTAGCTTTTGGGCTTCTGCCCATAAGCTACCTTGAACTGCCCTTGTAACCTTCACCCAATGGAACGGTTTCAAAGAAGCTTTCTTAGCTGTTGTTGGTGGGGATGCACCCAGAGCAGCCGATGATGCGGCTGCAGCAGGAACTTTTACATTGTTAGATGTTGTGGCTGGAGGAGCCGTCACAACATTTTCCAGAGGTCGAGCGGATTGTTCTGAAGAAAGAGTCTCGGGAGCTTTCTTAGCTGGTGGCAGGGGAGGGGCAGGTGGTCCTTTCTTCCCCGGAGGGGGAGGCGGCGGAGGGGCAGGGGAACTTTTTAAGCTTGGTGGAGGCGGTGGTGGCGGTGGACCTTTAAGGGGTGTTTTGCTTCCAGGGGGTGGGGGAGGTGGGGGCGGAGGACCTTTTGATCCGGGGGGAAGGGGAGGTGGAGGTGGAGGAGCTTTTGGTCCAGGGGGCGGGGGAGGTGGAGGCGGAGGAGCTTTTGATCCAGGGGGCAGGGGAGGTGGAGGTGGAGGTGGAGGAGCTTTTGATCCAGGGGGAGGAGGCGGCGGCGGCGGCGGCGGTGGCGGTGATGGTGATGCTTTTGGTCCTGGTGGTAGCGGGGGCGGAGGTGGGGGTGGAGGTGGTGCTTTGGAACTTGGCATCAGGGGTGCTGATGCTGGTGCTTTAACTGTTGATAACGACAAGGATGACACTGAACTAGAAGACAGTGGAGGCGGTGGTGGAGGTGGCGGTGGTGGCACTTTCGCCGCTGGTAATGAGGAGATCACTGAACCATCTGACGGAGAAAGTACTGTTGATACCACTGCTGATGATGGAGCTGATGATGGAGCTGATGATGGCAATGACTGGAGGGATGATGTATCCAAATCAACAACACCCATTTCAGGCCGATTCTGCACACTTGCTGGTTCCGATGTTACGGGAGCAGTACGTACGCGACCCCCTAAACGAGGCGTCAGTGATCTCGGGGTCATGAGTTGAGCTTCAGTCACATCATCATCACTAGCAAAACCTTCTTCACTCAGGAATTCCATGCTACTTTGTGTGTTAACCGAAGATATTTGCTTCAGAAGATGGCGTGCCATGTTCTCCTTCGCATCCGTCCAATCCACGGTGCTGAACAGCTCCTGAACCTTTGCAAACGCTTCCACTGGCAGTCCGACTTTCTCTTCTCCTCCTAGCATCTCAACAGCACTGCTGGCGGGCTTTGCACTCGCCATATCAGTAAAAAGTACCTAGTAAAAGCAAAACAAATGCAATCCAATCAGACCAGATAGATAATCTAGAAATTTGGGCTAGGCACTTAATATTTCTTATGTTGCTCACTTCAGCTCGGAAGTCCTTCGTAAACCGATCCTTGGCATCCCACAGTGTATCTATGTCATCTTTGCCAAGCATTAAAATGTTTGACCTGATAAAAGATGTATTGAACATAACCCGGAACATCATTTGTTCCCTCCCCAGATCTTTGTCGATATGGATACACTCCAACACAACATCACCTTGCACACCACACTGAATGTCGATCTTTACAACATCGCAATCAGCCTGAAAACCAAGTGATGCAATACATCAAATGAAAAATAGATACGCTTTCATGGTATGAGATCTATGTGCCTAAAAAATATTTCTGAGAGCCTCAACTCGGAAACACGCCATATATGATGGATGAGATCTGTAAAGACAGCCATCACAAAGCTTGGCGCTGTGACAAACTGAATCAAACTGAAAAGAGAGCTGGCTGAATCTTTCGAATCGCAAAAACTGACTTTACTAGACCAAAGAAATTAAACGTAAGTATGATCAGATGGCATTTAATACCTCTCGTATATATCGAACCAATTTGCTTTTCTTGTCCATGCTGAACAACATGTGTGTCGTCCGATCACCCTTGCCCAGGGGATCTATGCCATAAATGCGAATGAGAGGTCTACAACCCCCTTCTGTATCAAAACTAGGAACAACTCGAAGTATCAAACAATCGAGCATCAGAGCCCGATCAGGGGGAGGCCACTCCTGCGAGATGTTCCTCCTCGCAATGTATTGAAGATATCGTATCTGGGATGGTATCGGATTGAGGGGCGACAGCAGAGGTAGCAAACCTTTAGGAGCTTCTCTATGTATCAAATCCAAGGTCTTTTGTTCACTGGTCTGCAATTTCCGGTAGATTAGAAGTCCAGCTAGCATGAACGCCAGGGTAGGCCAACCACCCCTTTCACAGTGCAAGAGAACAATATTGTGATTACCCTCAAGTGTGATCCAGCTATCAGCGGATCGCATGAAATGGTGGATTATCTCAAGTGATAGGATCGGACATCCTTCATACTGTCGAGGATAATCCATGACAGTCATGTCATATTGTGAGAGGATTTCGGTTAGTTGGCTCTTCCTCTCTCCTTCCCGGAAATTGAATACCAGGAAAGTTGAGTCGGGGAATTGCTCGCGGAGAAGGGTAGCAATCTGACACATATGCTTCCTGTAAGTCTCTTCTTCGAGCACATCAGTAGAAAAGCAACTGTCGAACACTGCAAAAGGATATGGACACTCAAATCTGAATGATTTGATTCACCGATTCAAGTGCAAACTCTCAAAAGGAAAGGAAAGATCATGAAATCCTAAGACCAACATGGATCCTACCTACTACACAAGATGCCGAGCTACTCAAACAGATATCCAATAGAAAGAAAGAGAAATAAGAGCAATATTCAAATAAACAAGAAAATAAGAGAACAAAAACAGGAAACCCTGGTACCAAGAATGAGCTGAATTGAAATCTCAAACAATATTTGATCCACGGAAATACAGCAAAAAGAAAGAGATCCGATTCCAAGGTTGATTCAACTAAACAAATGCAAACTCCAAAAAGCACTGACCTTAATACCAGAATAGAAACCCAAACCAGTATCTCCCCAAAAAATATGCAGAATTGAACACTCAAACCAACATTCAACCCACAGAATACAGCAAAAAGCAGAGACTGGATGCAGTGATTGGAATTTACCAAAACAAATGCAAATTCTAAAAACGAAGGATAAAAGAACAAGAAACCCCAATACCAAATATAAGAACAAACTAGGGTCCTACCAGAAAATATGCCAAATTGAAAGCTCAAACCAATTAAAAAGGTACTACAAGAAACAGAGACTCCACCTGATGGTTTCATTCACCAAAACAAATCCAAACACTAGAAAGGAAAGGAAAAATACAGGAGACCCTAATATCAACATAGGAACCAAAGCTAAGAAATATGCTGGATTAAAAGCTTGAACCAAGCTTCAATTCACAGAATACTGCAGGAAATGAAGACTCGATCTAATGGTTTGATTCATCAAGAAACTGGGGCCCTATCAAAAATATAATCGATTGAATAACCAAACCAACTATCAATTCACATAAGCAGATTATGGAAGCTTCATTTGCATCGCAACACAACCCCTTGACTGAAAAAAAAAAAAAAAACTAAAATGAACACAGAAACCTTAATTGCAAAAATATTAATTATTGCATCCTACCAGCAAATATGCCGAATTATGCACTCATATCAAGTCTATATTCACGCGGAGAAACACGAATGTTGACAGACAAATACATCAACCCTAAACGGAAAAAAAAAATAGAGCACAAAACTCTAATGCCAGGTACTCCTGAAATATAGGTTGAATCAAAATCTGGAACCAACACAACATTGGTGAGAAAAATATAGAAGTAGAACAGAAGCCATAAAAGAGAAACTGGACATTTAAGGAAACGCTAATGCAAACACAGGAAACGATACTTTAGACAGGAGTCTCTATATGCACCAATAAAGAAGCATACTTTGGTTTCTCAAAATAATAGTAGGAAAAAAAGAGGGAAATGGTAACGAATCAACAGCAATTGAGAGTCGTGTTGTTTCTTCCTCTTTAAGCTCACGGGAATCTCGTAATGGAAATGTGCTAATCCAGGGATCAAATCCCACCCAAGTTGAAAGAATGACACTGTACGTGAGCAAGATAGAAAAAGAGCAATAACTGCAACTCCTAAAACAGGAAGCAAAAGGGCGGGTTTGCATCCTTACACCTGCTAGCAACACACTGTTCAGACCTGGCAAAAAGGTCGAAACCCTAGGGACCTAAGATAATCCAAAAGAAGAGCAGAGAGGCCTAGATAAGCGGCAACGAGAGGGCCCCGGAAGGGAGTAGCAGCAGAAAACCCAGAGAGAGCCCAGAATTTCGAGCAAAGATCAGCCCGAGAAAGAGAAGTGGCAGAGACGGGTTTCGCTGGTTTGAAACGACTCACCATAGACGCGCTCCGTGATCTCCAAGAGGCCATCGGGGGGTTTCCGGTAGAAGAATCGCCGGAAGAGCGCCATTGCTGGGGAGAATCAACGGATCAGAGCAAGGGGGAGGAGATCGTTGGCGGAAGAACCAGGTGAGGAGGAGGAAGAAGGTTTTGTTCCTTCCTGCTGCAGTAGGAGAGCGATGGCAACGGGAGAGCTCCGAGGTCTGGCTATGGGGATCAACGCGCGCGAGAGACGAATCTCTCTGCGTCTGTGTCTCTCTGAGTTTCGGAAGCTCTCTCTCTCTCTCTCTGTTTTCCTTCCATTTCATTTCATTTCATTTCACTTCACTTCATTTCATTTCATTTCATTTTCGTGTCACTTTCATTTCCTGTCTCTGCGATTTTGCTTTCCTTTCATTTCATTTCATTTCATTTCGTTTCGATTCGTTTGCTGCTTCTCTCTCTGGTTCTTCCGTTTCTCTCTCTGTTTTCCTTTCATTTCATTTCATTTCATTTCATTTCGCTTCATTCCCTGCTTTTTCCCTCTCTTTCCTTCATTTCATTTCATTTCCTTCCATTATCATTTCATTTCATTATCATTTCATCTCGTTTCCTTTTTCTGCTTGTCTGTTTATTTATTTTATTTATTTTATCTGTGGATATATTTGGTTTTGTTTTTTTCCTCTCTCTTTTTTTAAGGAGCAAAAAATTCACCAAATTTTGTAGCCTCTTTATTTGTCTATTTTTATACGTATTTCTCTGGCAATTTTTTATACTTGTATTTCGAGATAAATGTAAATGGAGCCCAAAATCTCCAAACTTTTGCAGTCTTTTCATTTGTCTATTTTTTGCGTATTTCTCTTGCAATTTTTTATACTCGTATTTCGAGATAAATGTAAATGGAGCAAAACATTCACCAAAATTTGGGTGTATTTCTCTTGCAATTTTTTATACTTGTATTTCGACATAAATATAAATGGAGCAAATATCTCGTAATTTTGTAGTCTCTTTATTTTGTCTATTTTTTTGTGTATTTCTCCTCTTGCCATTTTTTAT
>JBBBWG010028201.1:11834-105608 GCA_037176905.1 Azolla pinnata
ACTCGTATTTCGAGATAAATGTAAATGGAGCAAAAAATCTCCAAAATTTTGTGGTCTCATTATTTGTCTATTTTTTGTGTATTTCTCCTCTTGCCATTTTTTATACTCGTATTTCGAGATAAATGTAAATGGAGCAAAAAATCTCCAAAATTTTGTGGTCTCATTATTTGTCTATTTTTTGCGTATTTCTCTTGCAATTGTTTATACTTGTATTTCAAGATAAATATACATGCCCTCTCTCTTATCTACGTATTTTATTTCAGTCTTTGTTTATATGTTAATTTATGTTCTTATTCTTTTTTTCTTTTATAGAAATGTCCTCTCTCTTTAATGAGCAAAAAAATTACTTATTTGTATCTCTTTATTCATTTATATATATATATACGTATGCGCTTTTATATTTATATGTATTTTGTGTATTTGCATCTTTTATGTAAACGTCCTCTCTCTTGAAGCTGCAAAAAGTTTCTTTTTTTTTATATATTATGCACTTTTTCGATTTTGTGTATATTTCAACAGGCCGAAAATCTACGTATTTATATCTCTTCCTTTATTTATATGTAGTATTATTTTCATTTCTATTTATTTGTATTATCATATTTGTTTATATTTTTATGTCATATTTATTTATATTTATGTCATATTTATTTATATTTATGTCATATTTATTTATATTTATATGTCATATATTTTTATATTTTATATTTTTTTATTTTATATTTTTTTATTTTATATTTTTGTATCATATTTATTTAATTTCTTATTCATTTATTTATTTATTTATGAAGAGAATGGCTCTGGTTCAATCATTAGTTATGGTCTTGCTCTCCCTCTTCTGTTCAGTTTACATTTTGTTCGCTTCGCTTCTAGGTTTGACGATCGGGGAACGATTAAGAGATTCTGTTACGTTCGGCGTTCGTGTGTTTTCGGACGCTCGATCTATCTGCTTTCGAAGCGCATCGTTCTCGGATTGCAAGTTAAACATACGGGCAAGATCTGCCAGTGATCACATCTGCTTATTTGTGTCTTTTCCATACCCTTAATCGAGCGAGAAATGACTGATGCAGCATGCAGGGGTTTTCCAGGTCCAATCAGCAGATGCTGCGGCCTGGTTTCGATCCGTTCATGCACCGATCGGAATCCTGCGTTTGCGCGATCGATCCATCGGCATTTGCAGCGTGATTCTGATCGGCCGATCCAAACCCATCTCGATCGCCGATCTGCTACAGCATGCAGACCTACGATCTCGACTTTGTCACATCGAGTCAGCTCTCCCGACTTTCTGCACTGTAAGAGAGAGTGGGGTTTCAGGGTTGAGCACAATCTTGTTGTGGATGTCGACTGCCGCATGTGACCCGATTCCTTTAGCAAGCAAGCTCCGCAAACGACTTCGTGCATGTTCTTGCTTCCGCATCAGCTCAAAAACAGGAGGGAAGAAAAAAAAAAGATCCCAGATCCTGGAACCTCCGGAGAGCTTGACTTTTTTTTTTCTCTCTTTTTCTTTTTCTTTTGTTTACGACCAAACCCCCTCCCTGTTCATGCCTTTTGATCAGCTTCACTTTTCTGGGCCGCGTTCTTCACTCTCGGAGTCGTCGCTGATTCTTCTGGAACATGGGGGGGAAAACCTCCTGACGACTGTCGGATCTCTCTTGCCTTTTTTTTTTTCTCTTGTCAGCTAGACCATGTTGAGATCGTAAAACGGTTGATTATTATGTTTGTCGATGCAAATCCACAGCAGTAGCAGCTGTATGCTGTATAAAACAGGCGTCTGATTAAATAATCCACTTGACCACTTCACATGAAGTTAAGCACACACACATGCGTGTGACTGTGCATGTTGTTAAAAATCTCAACACCAGAAGAGATGATTTTATTTACTACTACTTGGCTCCACCTTTGCCATCACATCTGCGCAGATTTCCGTCGCCCAAAAGGTAAACATTTTTTTTGGCCACCGCTGTGAATCGCGCTTTAAGTTTTTCGACCGCGGATCGAATCATGTATGCCATGTGATTCGATGGCGGGGTTGAATCCACGACCTTTTGCGGTGATCTTTAAAAAAGAATGTACTCCAAATGATTAGCAGCAAAACCATGAGCTTGTTGTTGCCAATCATGTGATGATGTTGCTCTTCTTTAATTTTATTCAAGTTGCTTTCCCAAAGAAATGCCAAAAAAATGATCAGAATCAAGTCGACGTTTCGAGAGTATTCTTGGATCGATTTCATGGGCACTCATTGCGCATCAAAATCATGCAAACTATTTCCGCATCGTCGTCGTCGACAACTTGGCAATCCGTTGAAATTAAGGAAGAAATGGATCGTATCTCCGCCAAGGAAGCATGATCAGCTCAAAACCAGAGCTCTATATAACCTACCGATTCAACGAATGAATGAGGATATGATTTTGCGGAAGCATGCGATGATCGTGGGTTGGACTTTTTTTGAGCATGGTAGGAAATAGAAGTTGCCAAGAATCGAAGAGGACAATATCGGAATACGTTTCGGCCAAACATGGGATGTTCATCCATGATCGAATCACACTAAAGATAACACGCTCCGAAATCTTTCTGTTAACAACTACCGATGAATCACGCAAGATTAATTGTGTTTCCTCGGTTTTCTTCTGCATGTTAAATTCAATGGTTTTGTCGGTTTGGGTTACGTGGCTCCAGAAAAAGTTTCTGTTTTAATTTGTGTGCTTGTAATTGGTCTGCTTTTGAGTTCAAGTTTTTCACCGATCGGTTTGGCTGAATTGGCCCAACTCTAAACAGTTTCATCGAAATGGTTTGAAGGCCTCAAATGGGTCTAGATTTAGTTCCGATTTGTATAAACTGTTTGAAAGCATCTAGCCAAAGGGCAAGAAACAAAGGACATGAATTCAGCAAGGCATTTTGGAAGGTCTCATTTCTCCATAGATCTTTCTAAAACAAGGTAAGATTAGTTAGTGACCACAGTTTTCATCAATCTGTGGGTTGTTGTGACGAAGCATCACACCGCATATTTTATACATCAAACACGGCGCAAAAACAATTCCGAGTTGGCGAATTCCAAATACCAAAAACCGTCAATGCAGCCGCGATTTCAAACTCCAAAAACCTTCTTGTGGATTGTTTCTAAAAGATCGATCCCAGTCCTACAATTTAGAATCTATGGATGTAAATGTTAGTTAGTAGTAAGTTGCCTTCTTCGGAGTTTTTGCCGCCAATCGCTCGCTTTTTTTCATTCTACATGGAAGTTCTCTTTGCTGCTGATTTTCTCGCTGGGCGGTTCCTCGATTGGATATCGTTGAATGACTTGCTCTCTTTTGAAAGAACTCTGGCATTGTTGCTGAAAAAAACCATTCAACAACTACCGATGTTTATCTGCTTCGTCGTCATCACTTGCCTTCCGATTCGATCAACAGGTTCAGCTGCTATAAAACCTGAAGGAGCTGATGATGCCTCCGGTAGAATGCCAAAAGTTGCAAGCGAGTCCATGAGCAGCTTTTGTATCTCACAATACTTTCTGTAGATAAGATCACCCTGTGCAGCATTCGTGGAATTCACCCAACAACACGAAATGCAATCATGTACAGATCAAAAGAAAGATGAAAAACCAAAAGAAAAATGGTGCATTTCATTCATTTGTTCCACATACCTCGGCTTCTGCCTTTACAAGATTCCTTTTCAAGATCACCAGCAAATCCACCAAATACCTCATCGTGTCATTGTCCGATTGAGCTGCCTCCCTGTGCACATACAAGAAACCACAGAAAAAGAGCTTTATGAAAATAACGGTGTCACAAAGAAAGTTATGACCAAAATATTCACATTATCACAACAATATGGAAGAAGAAGGAAGAATGAGAACGTGAAAAGACCCCAGTAATGGTGCCATACTTACTCGATCTTAGCTCTTGCCTCTGCATCAAGATCACCGAAATTCTCCTTCTCCTCGTGGCTCAGACTCCGCAGCTTCCTGACCTACAGAACCCAAAACATTATGATGTTACGGAAGGGGTATGTATGACCAAAGAATTACGATTGTTTCGAGGACAAAAAATGTTCGGTATCGACACAAAAATAATCATGGAAGAAAGGGTAGATGCGAATGACAATCCCTTCAAACAAGAAAAAACATCATTTTCAATGCAAAAACAATCACATGAAACAAAAATTCACAATCCTTTCAAGCACAAAGACATCAGTTTTCTTCCAAGGATGCATACTTTGCTTATTGCGGTCCTCAATTTGCTTCGATCTAATGCATTTTTACCAGTTCTCTGCCTAACCACATCCCTTAATTCCCCATGGGATTTCAATGCATCAAAGTGGACCCTCTTTGTGCCTCTGTAATCTTTATGGTACATGGAAACTGGACTCTGGACTGCATCAACCAAAGCTCCCTGCACCACAAAGCTATGGTTTATGAGATCCAACGAGGAGAATTAACACCAATGCTCATACTGTATACAATACAACGATCGTGTACATGATCCAAGCAGGAGCAAGCATGTCAATCGAGGAAAGATGAAGTTCTTTCTGAGCCTTATCCATGCTCTCCAAGACGTAGAAGTTATGCACGTCCCAACTCCAAGCACATGATCACACTAAATGTTGGTATCAAATTTAGAATGTGTGTGCTGAATCTAATCGTATTCCTAAACCCAAACCCCTTGAACCACACCCATTACTTATTTAAGGATACAGAATTTAGCAAAGGTTTCAGTTTCAAGCCAAGCATTGTAAATAAGAACAAACTGTTGGGCTTCATACTTGTTTTCTGCTAGCTGCACGATTCAGCTTTTTAGGTGAATCAAGTAATGCGCCAGCCTGATTGTCTTCTACAGATGGGCGCTCTTTCTTTTCTCGATTTCTATGAGTCAAAGGGCTAGAAAAACAAAAGAATAGATGACTGTCATTTTCATCACCACTCGAGGGATGACATAAACAAGAACAACAGACAATGATATCATTTTCACCAGTAGTAGATATCATCATAGTATTTCATAAAGGTTATGGCATGATACCCATTCTTAGTGTTTTCTATGGCTGTGACAACCCCATATTGTGTTTTCACCTCTGCGGATGCCAGAATCTGCACATAAGAGCAAATTTTAAAATCAAACTACTGAAGAGAAATTTCAATTCAGAGATAAAAAAAAATCACAGAATACAGTAGAAAAAACAGGGATCAATCAGAAGAACCCTGGAGAAAAGCATAGATAACAGACCCAGCAAAAAAAGCGGAACTTAAAAAATGCAGAATAAAATGTTCTGCTGTCACTGTTACGCTTAACCTTAATGTTTTCTAATATTCTTTACGGTATGAGAATTAGCAGGAGAATAGAAAATGAAAAACAGAAAGATAGGTTTTAGATCAGCAAACAGATGTAAGCGAACTTAAGACTACAACAGTTACAAAAAATTCGAGAAGTATGCGAGAAAATGTAGATTATAAGAGAAATTTGATGGAAAAATCAGATAGTTAAGAAGATTTTGTCTCTAGTGCAATATTATGTAAGGAGATATAGATTATACGAGAATTTATCACGTGAAAAAGGTAGAAAATAGTTACTTGGAGCTTGTCTTTGGGTGAAGATTTGAGGAGGGCTACAATGAGGTTTGTTGCTTCCCTTTCCTTAAGTTCTGCCTTTGCTGCTCGGAGCTCTGCCTCTGCAGCCCAAACTTCCGCCTGAACAGCCCTCTTCTCTGCTTCGTCCCTCCTCTCCTCGGCATCTTCAGCAGCCTCTGCAAATACTTCTCGATCCATCCGGAACAGTTCGCACTCCTTTAGCAACTTCTCATACGCAGCTTTCAGAGCAGTGAAGTCTTCTATCTTCTTCTTCAGAGCTGATGCATTCAACGATGCCTCCGTCTGCAAAAAATCGATAGCTGCTTACTTAGAACAATCCTAACATGATGGGTTATACCTGACCACAACCTCCAAGACTGAATATGGTTTCCATACCCCAAATTTAACTATAATATCCGACTCAGATATGCTTGCCACCAGATGATCTTGCATGACCACAGACTCAAACAACTCACAGAATAACCTTGACGATGCATTCCATTTTTGATGTTACAGTGATTCCTGTCATAACTGATCATATTTTACTTATCATGAATGATCACGTTGTATCACTGATAAATGCTCATCTGTTGCAGCAAACCCAATACCCAATGATTCGTACAATTTTCGTACATTTCCAAAGATGACGGTGACAGAAAAAGATGACGTTTTCTGTAGGCAACAGATTTCAAAACGAACCTAATGAAGGTAGAAATAGAAAAAGGAGCTACAATTGGTGGTATATGATCATTATAAAGTATCAGCTAGAGAAGAATACGATACCAATGAGGTTAATTAGATTCATATGCCAGAATGATGCACTATATTGCAATCGGGAAGACCAACCAGAAGATGATGTCAATTTACGACAGAAATAACCTCATGTGACTGCAAGTTTTATGACAAAGCTATCGCAATATTGATACTCGTGGAAACAAAGGTGACATATGATGTTTTCTGACCAGAATTTACCTCACAATTTTAGTCACATCTGTCTTAGATGCATGCCACACAAAAACCCGTGATTGAGAAAATGATTCCAAGACTAGTTTTTGTAAGCCTGGAATCATTGTTGAAAACCCCTGACAGCGTATTTCTCTATACAAAGGCTACTATTGATGCCACTACAGGCAACAAATTCAATAGCAGTTCATTGTCACCTGAGAAAGGATGTGCGAAACGAGCCATTGCTAAAATGATGCTATCGGAACAAAATTCCCTGATGTAGGCTGTCATTTAGGCCAGTTTGATGTTATTTTTTATCATAATTTTCAAATAATTTTGTTATACACCAGATGATGATGGTATCTGCCAAAGATTCCTGCAGCTAGTGGCCAAAACTTTTATGATCGATTCAAAGTCAATTGAGAAATGTCTTATGCTACAACAAATCATTACTAAAACGATGTTATGAGAACGAGATTTCTTGATTAAAGTTGAAGCAGGCTGTCATTCAGACCAAATTTCACGTTATTTTTTGTCATAATTTGCAAATATGAAAGCGTTGCCCCTTCAGAATACATATCTTCCGAACATAAAGCATCGTTGCCCGTGAATATTCATGCCATAACCCACTAGAAAAATGATCATTCATGCCAACATTTCTGTTATTCGGCCATGATTTTCAAATAGTGAAAGTATGAAACCTTCGTTATACCCCCGGTTGATGGTGTGTACCCACCAAATTTAGCATTAATTCATACCAGAACTGATGTAATAGACCAGAACTTCATGTAATGACGTGAACAAAGGGCATTTTCACCTTCACCATTCTGCACTTTTTCTTATTTTGCTAGAAGAAAAGCAAAGAGTTAAACAAATACAAAACAACATCACAATTTGGAGAAAGCTTACTTTAGATGCATCGAGAGTTTGACGGAGCATTTGATGCTGGGACTGCAACTCCCCGAGCTGTGCTTCGAGAAAGCGGCAGGAATTTTGAGAGAGAGAGAGATGATAACGGAGACGTTCCTCGTCGGTGGTTTGGCCGATCATCGAGTAAACCATGGCACCGATGGAGTCCTCGACATAAAGAGGAAGATCATGTGAACACTGTGAAGATGGCTGTTGCTGATGACCGTCATCAGCACCCATGGAGCTTCTTCTCGTGTGGAGGCAGAGAAGGAAGGCCCCTGAATTCCCACCACAAGGGCAGAATTGATCGAAATCCCTAGAAAACCCGCCTAATTTGGGCAGTCGCAGAGAGAAAACCGATGGAAGCCCTAGAAATTCAAAGAGATGGGCGAAGTTCTGATGATTTGGAATGCGATTCCGAATTCTCTGCAGATTCTGCGGTCGGATCGATCGATGGAGGGGCTCTGCTCTGCTCCGATTCTGCTCCGTTTCTGTTTGTGGGCGAAATCGGAAGGAAGAAAGACTTCAGAAAATGGACCGTTTAAAAAAAAAGCTTTTGAAATTCATGTCTTTTTTTTTCTTCCAAATTTCAATTCCTGTTTTTTTCATCTGAATTGTGTCTAATTTTTTTTCTCCCAAATTTGCTCTTCTTGGTCTTTGGATTGCACTGAATCTGGAATCTCTTCTGGAATCTGTTTTTGTCCCTGTTTTTCCTGATCAGATATAACTGACTGCATTCGCTCCGATCTGCTCCTCGGCATCTATGGATTCCGATCTGTTTTTCTTCGTGCTTCTTCTCGTGCAGATGATTCCCTCTTCTCGTCTGCGGATTTGCAGAGATCTGCAACGTGTTTTCGTCGTGTTTTTTTTAAGTGTATTGGGGTCCCTAAGATTCGATTGCACTGAATCTGGAATCTGTGTTTGTCCCTGATTTTCCTGATCGGATATAACTGACTGCATTTGCTTTGATCTGCTCCTTGTGTCGGTGGATTCCAATCTGGTTTTTGTCGTGCTTCTTCTCGTGCAGATGGTTCCCTCTTCTCGTCTACGGATTTCAGAGAATTGCAACATGTTTTCGTCGTGCTTTTTTTTTAAGTGTATTGGGGTCCCTAAGATTGGATTGCATTGAATCTGGAATCTGTATTTGTCCTAATTTTCCTGATCAGATATAACTAATTGTGTTCGCTCCGATCTGCTCCTCGTGTCTGTGGATTCCAATCTGTTTTTTGTCGTGCTTCTTCTCGTGCAGATGTGGATTTGCAGAGATCTGCAACGTGTTTTCGTCGTGTTTTTTTTAAGTGTATCGGGGTCCCTGGGATTTTGCGTCTTCATCAACGCAACTTTGGAATCGTGGCCTTTATATGGGTTTTGTTCAAATCACATGGCTAGCCTCGATGGAGATGTTTCAAACACTGTTGGGCGGTTAGATGGGTGTTCTCTTGTATTCATTCAGCTAACCTCGCAGAACATCTAGTAGAAGTGTGTTTGACTTCTCATGTCTGTGACTAACAGTTGGCCTTTAGAAGTGATGTTTCTTGCAAAGGCCTGTCAGTGGCAGGAGGTTGCTTCCAGAAAGAGCTCAGTTGGGAGGCACCTTCGGGAACGAGAGCTCTGCTAGAGTCAGAATCTGGAACGAGAGACTCCGTCGCTCTTGCGTCGAGAAACCTTGCAGAACAAGCTCTGTTACAAAGGCTCCTTTCTCGAAGCAAAACCTTGTTGAGAGGCACCTTCTTATGGGAACGAGCTCTGTTACGACGCTTCTTCTAAAATCAGATCTATAGGGAGCCCTCTGCTAAACGAGCTCTGCTTTACGACCCTCCTCCCAGGGAACAAGCTCTACTATGAAGCTCAAACTAGAACGAGCTCTGTTTGGAAAGAGCTCTCCTATGAGGCTTCCAAGCTCTGCTACGATGAAGCTCATATTGCAATGGGCTCCTTCTACAAAGCGACTCGTTCTGGGAAGCAGGATCTCAAAATCCTGTTATGGTCAACAAGGCTCTCAATTCTGGAACGAGCTCTCCAACGAGGCTTCCTTTTGGAACAAGCTCTACTATGAAGCTCATACTGCAATGGGCTCCTTCTGCAAAGAGACTCGTTATGGGGAAAGCAAAGATCTCAGAATTCTGTTATGGTCAACAAGGCTCTCAATTTTGGAGTCGGTGCTTTCAATTCTGGAACGAGCTCTGCAACGAGGCTTCCCTTTTGGAACAAGCTCTGCAACGAGGCTTTCCTTCGGGAACAAGCTCTGCTATGAAGCTCATACTGCAGTGGGCTCCTTCTCCAAAGAGATTCATTCTGGGAAAGCAAAGATCTCAGAATTCTGTCACGGTCAACAATGCTCTCAAATCTAGAATGAGCTCTCCCACGAGGCTTTCCTTATGGAACTAGCTCTGTTATGAAGCTCCTACTACAATGGGATCCTTCTACAAAGAGACTCGTTCTGGGAAAGCAGAGATCTCAAAATTCTGTTGCGGTCAGTAAGGCTCTCAAATTTGGAGTTGATGCCCTCAATCCTGGAACGAGCTCTCCTACAAGGCTTTCCTTCTGGGACAAGCTCTGCTGTGAAGAAGCTCACACTGGAATGGGCTCCTTCTACAAAGAGACTCGTTCTGGGAAAGCAAAGATCTCAGAATTCTGTTACAGTCAGCAAGGCTCTCGAATCTAGGGTCGATGCCCTCAATTCTGGAGCGAGCTCTCCTGCGAGGCTTTCCTTCTGGAACAAACAAGCTTTGTTGTGAAGCTCACGCTGGAATGGGCTCCTTCTGCGAAGAGACTCGTTCTGGGAAAGCAAAGATCTCAAACTTCTGTTGCGGTCAGCAAGGCTCTCGAATCTGGAGTCGATGCCCTCAATTCTGGAGCGAGCCCTCCTACGAGGCTTTCCTTCTGGAACAAATAAGCTCTGCTGTGAAGCTCATACTGTATTGGGCTCCTTCCGGAACGTGCTCTCCTACGAGGCTCCTTCAGGAACTAGCTCTACTATGAAGCTCATGTTGGAAGGAGCTCCTCGATCCTACGAGGCTTCCTTTCTGGAACAAGCTCCCCTATGAGGCTTCCTTTTGGAACAAGCTCTGCTACGAAGCTCATAATGGAATGGGTTCCTTTTGCAAACAGGCTCATTCAACGAAGCGAGATCTCAAATTACGTTACGGCCAGCAAGGCTCCCGATTCCGGAGTCGATGCTCTCAATACTGGAACGAGCTCTCCTACGAGGCTTTCCTTCTGGAAACAAGCTGCGCTACGAAGCTCACACTGCAATGGGCTCCTCAATCCTGCGAGGCTTTTTATGTTCTGGAACAAACGAGCTCTGCTATGACGAAGCTCACACTGCAATGGGCTCCTTCTCGATCCTAACGAGGCTTTCCTTCTGGAACAAACATGCTCTACTAATGAAGCTCATACTTAGCAATCGGCTCCCCTTCTGCTAAAAGAGACTGACTTCATTCTGGGAAAAAAGCAAAGATCTCAGAGAATTCTCTCTCAAATGTTTGTAGAAAACGCAAAAAAGCAAAACGCAAAAAAGCAAAACGCAAAAAAAAAGCAGAAACGCAAAAAAAGCAGAAAAACGCAAAGAGAAAGCAAAGACTGTTTGTCAAGAAGGAAGAAGGAAGAAGAAGGAAGAAGCTTCTTCTGCTGCTTCTCGCTTCTCGCTTCTGCTTCGCGTCGAGCGTTCTAGGGTTCTCCGCTTCCCCGTCGTTCCGCAGACATGTCCGCCATGCTGGTAAGTCCTCTCTCTCTCTCTCTCTCCCGTCGTTTCCCTTCGTCAGGTAGTTGAATTTCAAAGCAAAAGGAGCATCAAATCGAACGTTTTGGCCCGTCCGTCGCTTGGATTCATCCATTTCGTTTTTGCCTGAAGTTTTCCCCGTCGGCCCGTTCGTCTCTCTCACTCTCTCGGTCGCCGCTTCCTCCTCCTTCACAACTCTTCCCTTTCCGTAGATACCTTTCCCTGTACTCCAAACTTATGGATGTTTCTCCCTTCCAGGTGTGTGTAAGGGAGGGGGGGGGGGGGGGAGGGGGAGGGGGGGGGCTCTCCCGTTGCCTAGATTCTGCTGCAAACGATGTTTTGTTTTTCCCATCCTCGCATCTTCCTTTCGGCTTGTAACAAGTGTGCACCAGTTAATCATTTTCTTCCATGATCTGCACCAAAATTTAAGTTTTCCTTCAGATCCCATTGCAATCTGACACCCGATTGCTAATTCTCTACGGTTGGTCTCTGGCGTTCTCTCGATCCTCATGTCAATATATATATATACGTGTACGTATGTATGTACAGTATCATGTTGTCTACACTCCCTGTATTTTCTTGGTAATCAGGGTTTAGAGTTCTGTAGCTACCGAAGATCATTTGGTAATGCATTTGGAAATTTTTTTCTGTTGCAATTCTAAAATGTCTTGCCTTTCTAAAAACATGATCTTCTCTTTTGCTTCTTTGTTGTCATTTTTGCCATCCTGTTTACCGATGGATTTTTCTCTCTCATTTCTTTGCTTCAGACTCAGATCATTTGGAAAACTTGGCCCATATCGGTTCTAAACTTCTCCACCCCTTCGTACTAGCTCAGTTTGTTTGTTTTCTGTTTTTCCTTCAGGAACGTGTTTGAATATATTATGCGGTGTAATATTCCATAACTGTTATTGAGAAATCATGGCATAAGCATTTTTCTTTTATGCACTGATCTGAGACTGTATTACTTTTGTATGTATAGGAAGCAACCTTGTATATTGTAGTTCATTTTTATTGGTTTTTCGATGGAGCAAACCCTGAACATGTTCTTTTAAATTTTGTGTGCAGCAACCTCAGAATATGTGGCTTTCTTTTATTATAGCAAATCTCAGAGTGTATTGCTTTTTTGATTTTTGTGGAGCAACTTTTCAATTCATGTTATTTTTTGGGTTTTTTGCAGCAACCTCAGATTATATTGCTAAAAGAAGGGACTGATACATCTCAAGGGAAGGCGCAACTGATAAGCAACATCAATGCATGTACAGCTGTGGTTGACACAGTTCGGACCACTCTGGGGCCTCGAGGGATGGACAAGCTCATCCATGATGAGAAGTCCACCACAATCTCCAACGATGGGGCAACCATCATGAAGCTCCTTGACATTGTTCATCCTGCAGCCAAAATCCTTGTCGATATTGCAAAATCCCAAGATTCAGAGGTATAATACCCTAAAAAGTTTTCTCCCTTGGAATTGGAAGGCATGAAATTAACCATCAGAGGTACAGCCTATGTTACTATCCTCTTGCCTGCCATCTTGCGACCTTCTGTTCTGATTCAGAGGTCTTTCGGAATTGGAAGACATGAGATCAACCATCAGAATGTATGGCCTACTGGCATTATGCATTTTATCTATTTATCCATATCATTACATGCATATGGCATATTCTGGTGCACTTCCGATTCAGAGGTATAGCCTAAAAACATCTTCTTTTGGTCCTGGAAGCCATGAAATCAACCTTCAAATGCATGGCTCAGAATACTGCCTTTTGCATGCCATCTGGCTACTCATTTCATTCTATTGGTATTGCCTAAGCTGCTGCTCTTCTCATTCAGAGTTCTAAACTGAATGTTTGAAGTCAAGATGTACAGTCAATGCTACCAGCCTTTGGCATACCGTCTGGCTATTCGTTTCATTCTGTACGTATGGCATAAGATGATGCTCTTTTCACCCAGAGATATAGCTTAAAAACCTTTTCTTTTAATAACTGTAAGATGAGATCAACTTGAGATGTACGGCCTATGCTACTAGCCTTTTGCATGCCATCTTGCTATTCCTTTCATTATGTAGGCATGGCCTAAGCTGGCGCTCGTCTGATTCATAGGTTTATCCTAAACGCTTTTTCTTTTGTAATCGGAAGACATGAAGTCAACATCAGATGTATGCCCTCTACTACTAAGCTGTGGCAGGCCATCTTGCTACTCATGTCATGATGTAGGTGCGGCTTAAGCTGCTGCCCTTCTAATGAATCAAAAGAAATATAATTAAATCCGTTTTAGGGCCTACACCACTAGCCAGTTTTTGGATGTCTTCTCGCTATTCATGTCTCTACACATGTAAGTTGGCCAAAGAGTTTTGTGAATTCTTAGAAATGGTTTAATGGGTCATGAATTGATGCTACAAGGGCATTTTAAGCGAATCAAATGCCAATGTTAGTCTTCTCGTAGGCCATCTTGTATTTGAGGCATCACATAATGATGCTGATGATGCGAGCTAACCCAGAGCTTGAAAGATTCTTGAACAAGATCTATTATGCTAGAAATTGAGAAAAGTTTTACTCTTGTCTTCATATATAGCCAAAGTGTGTCTAAACCAAAGTTGTACTTGAGGGAGAGTGTTTTA
This sequence comes from Azolla pinnata, assembly GCA_037176905.1. Classification (NCBI taxonomy): domain Eukaryota; kingdom Viridiplantae; phylum Streptophyta; class Polypodiopsida; order Salviniales; family Salviniaceae; genus Azolla; species Azolla pinnata. Next base: position 25,581 of record JBBBWG010028201.1, read on the forward strand.
AATTCTGATACGAATTAGATGTAGACTAGTGTTTTTACATAGCCTTGTCAAATTGTAAACATGGCACCTTGTGGTGTAACCAAAGATTGAAGCTACAAGACTCTTGTGATTGCTAATTCCTATGAGCACCTTGAGTAATGTCACGAACAGCTTTTATTCATAATTTGTTTCCGAAGTCTATAAAGCTGATTTGTTGGACAAATAAAGGCATTAGCTGCTTAAGGTTTACATGGACTTTGAAAGTATGATAAGCCTAGATATCATTTCATCGATCAAGTGTATGCCACAAATTAGTGTAGTTGAATTGGGTATTCTCTGAAGTATGCTGGAGGGCGTTTTGTCTTGAAATCAGTTTCAACCGACTCATTCAAACTGATAGAACATTTGAAATGGGCAATAATAATGCAAGAATTTATTGTGTCTATTCATGATATCAGTATTGTATTGCTTGCCTAATTAAAGATTATTCTTCTCTGCATCTTGCAGGTAGGAGATGGTACTACTACTGTTGTCCTCTTGGCGGGTGAATTTCTGAAAGAAGCAAAGCCGTTTATTGAGGAGGGTGTACATTCACAAAATCTCATCAGGAGTTTCCGGACAGCGTGTAATCTGGTCCGTATATCGTCAATAAAGATGGATTAGTATACACTCTTACACGTATTGATGTCTTATTCTCCCTAGTGACATTCTTGTAAACATTAACATGGGCATACTTTTCATCTAACTCAGGCTCTTGCTAAGATAAAGGAACTTTCTGTCAGCATCGAGAGAAAAAGTTTGGATGAGAAAAAAGCTCTATTGGAGAAGTGTGCAGCAACCACACTCTCTTCAAAATTGATTGGGGGAGAAAAGGAATTTTTTGCAAAGATGGTGGTGGATGCCGTGACCTCTCTTGGGGAGGATGATCGCTTGAATATGATTGGAATAAAAAAGGTAGCATACACAGCTTGGAACGGTCAACACATTTCTTTCTTGACCACCGTTGTTCATAAACAAGAGTAATATGAAATGTTTAAGCTATCTAAACTATTGCCTCTGATGAAAATCTGGATATCTAGGTCCCAGGAGGAACCATGCGTGACTCATTCTTGGTGAAAGGTGTTGCATTCAAGAAAACGTTTTCTTATGCTGGTTTTGAACAACAAAAGAAAAAATTTTCAAACCCGAAAATACTGCTTCTGAATGTTGAGCTGGAACTTAAATCAGAGAAAGAAAATGCAGAAGTTAGGTGAGTTTGTATACTTCCAGCTTCCAATGCTTCTTAAAGTTGGGAGCCACAGCAGTTATATATCTATCTGCAAAGAATCTATGTGCTTGTGAAGTTTATTTGGGAGAGTAATTTGCTGCCTTTTATTAGGAGTAGATCTTGTTTCTCTTTTATATGGCTTGAGTTTTCATTTTTTACTGTTTTTTTCCTTCAGTGTATATTGAGTTTTGTTAGGTATATAATTTGCGAGGGTGTTGGGTTGTATTGAACTGTCATGACCTGAACTCAGCTCAATGATTGGTAGGGCTTTGCCTGTTGTTTCAGTTTGGATATATTAAAATTCTGTTTGTCGTTGATTTGATTCACCTTTCCCCTTTGAAGTAGATTACTGGTTACATCCTTGTGTATTTTCTGAATATAGAGTACTGGTACATTTTCCAGATTATCAGACCCTGCACAGTATCAATCAATTGTAGATGCGGAGTGGAACATTATTTATGACAAGCTGGACAAATGTGTGAAGAGTGGTGCGAATATTGTCTTATCTAGACTTGCAATTGGGGATTTGGGTACACAGGTATTCTAGAAAATGCGGTTCTGCAAATACTATATATTTGTATTGCTGATAGAATTTAGATTTTTGCTCCTTCACCATGCCGTTTTATGATATGGTTGATTTTAAGTAGATGCTCTAAAACTGTGGTATTCTTGTATGTTTTATTGCAATTAAGCTATTTAGATATGGGCATACAACAGATGAGGGAAGTTGAGTGGTTTGCAAAGGTGCACAGGTGGAAATAGTATTCTAATAATTCTCCATAAGTTGAGCAGTGCAGTAGGTCATGGAAGAAGCAATACTAATAATATTCTGCTTATAGTTAACATGACTCTGGTTTTCCAGTATTTTGCAGATCGTGATGTATTTTGTGCTGGCCGTGTTCCTGAAGAAGATCTTCAGAGAGTAGCCAGTGCAACTGGAGGCTCAGTTCAGACAAGTGTTAATAACATTGTTCCTGAGGTGAGAACTTACAAATTTACTGAATAGTACTGGCAAATGGGATTGAACTAACCTTCTTTGTTGATGTTAACACAGGTTCTTGGTCAGTGTGAAGTTTTTGAGGAGAAACAAGTGGGAAATGAACGTTTTAATATCTTCAATGGCTGCCCATCGGGAGAAACTGCAACAATTGTTCTGCGTGGTGGAGCTGACCAGGTGAGGTTACCTGAGAAATGGGGATGGAATGCCATGGGTTGTTGTTTGCACTTTAGGATTGATGGTAGAGTTGATGCTTTCCAGTTTATTGAAGAAGCAGAGCGGAGTCTTCATGATGCCATCATGATTGTTAGGAGAGCAATGAAGAACTCCTCTGTTGTTGCTGGTGGTGGAGCGATTGATGTAAGATTCATGTTTGGATTATTCAACAAATGTACAATTGTGTTTGCTATATAGATTGGTGTCTATTAAAGTCTTCTTCTCTATCAGATGGAACTTAGCAGGTATTTGAGACAGCATGCAAGAACGATTGCTGGGAAGTCTCAACTTTTTATCAATTCTTATGCAAAGGCATTGGAGGTGATTCCCCGTCAGCTTTGTGAGAATGCTGGATTCGATGCAACTGATGTGCTGAATAAGTTAAGGCAAAAACATGCTATTCCATCAGGTTTGGAAAACTGTTGACATGTCTCGTTTAACTTGAAATTCTTTTCTTTTGGTAAATGTGTTCCCGTTTGTGTTCAAGGAGAAGGAGCTGTATTTGGAGTGGATATAAACAGTGGAGGCATTATTGACACTTTCAGCAATTTCGTGTGGGAACCGGCTGTTGTAAAGGCGAGTGTTAATGTTCGCACATCGACATTTTCCCCTTTAGAGTTCTGTGCTACTTTTTTGACGTGTTGATGTATGTGCAGCTCAATGCTATAAATGCCGCAACTGAAGCTGCGTGCTTGATTCTCAGTGTTGATGAGACCATACGAAATCCTAAAGTAAGTCGCTAATTTTATGCTCATATATGATGTTATGCTGTACTGGTACAAGGCATGCATCATAAGGCCGTATTTTACCACTTGTGTATGAAGGCTGAGAGTGCCCAAGGGCAAAATGCTGCCAATGCCATGGCTGGGAGAGGTCGTGGTGGATTTAGAGGGAGAGGGCGTGGCATGCGAAGAAGATAGGGAAGGGCGCACAGATCTATCACTTGCTCCCACCAAAATGTTGTTGCAGTTTTTGTATCTTGACGTGCCTCCAAAGTTTTGCAGTTTTTAGATTAGAGACACGCAAGGCTCGGGTTCACTCTGGTAACACAGGTTTGTTTATAACCAACTGCATTGTCAGAGTGGGAAAACATGCACAGTTTGTGCACAGCCTTGCTGTAATTAGGTGGAAAGAGTCTTTCGTTAGGGACCAGTTATTTATGAATGTGCAACGGTCGAAGTGATGGTAATCATGAAGAGTCCACAAGCAGATGAGAATGTGGGAAGATATTCCTGTGCAAGTTGAGCAAATGGGTATCATCAACTTATTCTATCAATGGGCTTCAGTACACTGATGCAATGGAGGAATATGTCCTATGTATACAAATGGGAAGTGGGCGATTTTCTATGGAAGATGCATTATCATACGAGAACCGTTTGGTTTGGTTTTTACATGCTGAAGAGAAGGCATTAGATCTTAAATTTGGAAGAGAAAAAGGACTTTTGGTCCACTCAGGAGATGATCTAACTTGGGTTTTGTTCTTGTTGATCGATTGAATCTTGTGAATCGTAAGCAATCTCCAATTGAAGTTTGTGTGATTGTTTTTGTCGCATAAGATGGCGCGAATGGTCGTTAAGTCAGTTTGGTGGTTCTCAAATTGCAAATTCTTCTGCATTTGTTTCCCAGATTTAGCACATGGTCCTTTGTCAATTATGCATTTTATGTCAGCTGAAACTGAATCGGATTCTTTGATTGGAAGGTTGTAAAGTCGTCGATTGAATGGAGCTTTGTCACGAATGTGCTTCGAAGTACACTCATGCACTAGTGAAATTGAAGGCATTTCATTGAAACACAAACTTCCGCTAGAAGGGAAGACTTGCGATTGATCAAAAGCATTTCGTTGCGTAGACCAAGAAATTAGGTTGATTAAATCAAGGAAATTTCGGGAGATAGGCCTCATTCCTCGACGAAGAGTTGAAAGGAAGAAAAGGAAAGACAGAAATACACGAATCGAAGGCTGAATAGATGATCTAGCTCTTAGTATCATTCCACGTTTCCCACCCACTTGATGACTTGTGTAGCGTTTGTGCTGTATGGTTGGTCCCCACATGTATCTTGATGGTCGGAGAGTGTAGGGGAAATGCGAGGTCGGGTGAGCAGCGAGTGGGTCGTTGGAAGGGCATCGAATTTGGAATCTGATGGAATCTGATCCAAGATTGGGAAGGAAGGAAGGAGCTGGGCTTGAGCTGTGTGTTCTTGGTTGCTTCCTGCCAGTGATCTGCAGAGTTGAATGAGGGCATTGGATCGGGAATCCGATTCAGGAATCTGTGAAGGTTGGGAAGGAGCTGGGCTCGACCTGCGTTTTTTGGTCCTTGCCAATGCACTTCATCATCATCATCATCATCATCATCATCATCATCATCATCGTCATCATAATCATCACCATCACCATCATCATCATCACCATCACCATCACCATCACCATCACCATCACCATCATCATCATCACCATCACCACCATCACCACCACCATCATCATCATCTTCCTGTGTAGCTAGCTAGCCATGGTTCATGTCAATGGGGCATGGCTTAGTTTTACATGGAGAGAGAAGATAGCCATGGCTTAGCTTTGCTTGTCATCAAGAAATTCCAACTAGACAAAGAAGTTGCTTCCTCTTCTTCTTCTTTCTTTGCTGTAAAATATTTTTATATCCTATTCTCTTCTCTTTTTCTTTGCCCTTTTTTTTTCTTTCTTTTTCCTCCCCACTTCTGAATTTCTATTTTTTTCCCCCCTCCCCCTTCCCTCAGGATCAACAAGGAAGCCCCAAATTCCTGCTTTCTCTTGTTGGTGGTGTTGGGTGTTGCTGGTGTTGCTGCTGCTCTGCTGCTTGCTGAAAAGGAGAAGCCATGGCTACTTGGAATACCCCTCTGCACTGACTGGTGGAATTCTGTAAGTTTCCCCCCTCCCCTGCACTTATTTGGCTTTGTTTGATGTGCCCTCTGTTGGGGCTGGCTTCTCAGGGCTATGGTGAGATTAAGGTTAGGTTTTTTGGGTATATGTCTCTGTGTGGAGACTGGAGTAGAGATGTATGCACAGGTATAGGCACAAGTGCTTAGTGGATATATGTATATAGGTATGTCTATGTGCAGGTGTATGTATGTATTCCTATGTGTTTAGCCCCATGTTCTAGCAGAATAATCTTAAGTTCCCTTGAAAATGTCTTTTGCTTGCTCGTGTTTTGGTCCATAAGGTTGAAATCTGTTTTGGAATCAGAATCTGTTGTTGCGTTCCAGATCTTTGCCCCGAAGTACCAATGCCAGAGCCATGGGGATCAACGACCCTTTACCAGCGGCATCTTTGGGATTAGCAGAGGTTTCTGCATTCAAAGAGGAGGGTGAAAAAAAATCAAATGCCCGATGTGTTTGATGTAGTGGACAGTAATTCCTGTTAACGATACAACTGTTGACGTGTCTGTTTATGATTGCCCTAACAATATCTGCATCTAAGGACGAGGATAAAAACCATGAAAGTGATAGAACAGATGCAGATGCGAACTTGAATAAAGATCCTGATGTCATAGAATCTACATCTAAAACTGAGATGGAAGACATACTTGATGTATGTGATGTGGATTCAAATATAGATCATGGTAGTCTAACAGAATCTTTGTCTGAACATGAGGGCAATCATCGTCCACCTGATTTTGATAAAGATCCAAATGACTGTAGAGTCTCTACATCTAAAGCTGAGGGTGAATGTCACATACGTGATGTTGGTGATGTAGCTTGTATGGGTTTGAATAGGGATCCAAATACCATTGAATCTGCCCATGATGCTCCAGAGTCTAACCGGCAACAGGAGGCAAATGCCAGAAACTGGGATATATTCAGTGATAATGGCAAAATTCACCATGACTGTGCAGAACTGTTGGAAAACCCTATGATGCTTGTCGCAAATGAATGGGTTTTCCTAGAAAGCAATGAGAAAGATAAGCAGAGTCCACTCGTCCAAGCTGCGTCACTCCTATCTGAAGGTAATGAAGATGATGCAGTAGTTATGCACGACGATATGCCACTATGTGCATTTGTTTCAAGTCGCAGCAAGAGGAAGGCAAAAAATCTCGTTTTCAAAGAAGCTGAAAGCAAGAAAAAATCTAAGCAGGATGATGATGAAGGGGTGACATCAAAAGCTGTTATGCAAGGCCTTGATCTTCCTAGAAAGGATTTTGGAGGGGAGGACCAACACATTGATGACCATTGTAAACTAGATTCGGGATCAAACGAACAGAATGAGGTGTCCTTGGAAGTTGTGCAGAACAAGGCCTTAAAAACTAGGGTTAGCCAGAGGTCAAACCCAAAACTTTTGCATTTGCAAGAGTCAGAGGACAAGAAGATGTCCAAGACTGGCGGGTTGAAACAGGTGAGAGGCAGAAAGAAGGCACTTACAGGGAGTATGCATGGAAATCTGGAAACTGGGGCTCTTTTTTCTCAAGCGAGGGACAGTTTGCAAGAGATTGAAACTGATGATACTAGAAAGATTTATGCAGGAAACTCACTAGGGAAAGATGGTGATGGGAAGGTAGATTTGGTGGATGCTCATAACGTTGTAGGAATTCATACAGAGAATCAATTAAAGGAGATCGGCAGTCAAAAACATATGGAACCAGTAGAGCCATTGGGAGGGAGAAAAAGGAAGCGCAAAGCAAAGCCAAGCATCGTGGAAGAGGCAGATGGGGAGAAAGCAGAAGTTCGTGGCTCACTAGAGCATGCTGATAATGTACACGAGAAACAGTTTAATGATCATCAAAGTGTAGCAATGTCTGGGAAAGAGGATGACAATACCAAGACAGGTTCAGGCACTGAAGGAGAGGATGATGAGAGAGATGCTGAGATTAAACTGTATTCTGGAGTTTTGCAAGTTGATGGGTTGAAAGTGAAGTCAAAGGCATGCCAAAGGGATGAAGAAAAGAAGCTGAGAACATTTGAACAGAAAAGGCTGAATGCAGGAGTGCAGCAAGAAAGCAACGAGAAAAGAATGGCGGATACAGATGAGGTCAAGGACGAGATAAGTGAAAATGCAGAACTAGTAGTTTGTGAGATGAATGTGGATACACATCAAGTGGATGTAGAGACATTGGATCCTAATGTTAAGGTCATCCAAAAACCTCGAACTATGCGGAACAATATTTGCACCAAGAAGTCAACATGGGGTGCAATCGATGTTCTACCGAAGGTTTCCGAGGACTTGGAAATGGAAATGGAAAAGGAGTCGTCAGAGTCTAAACAGGGAAAAAAGTTGGAAAGTGAGCGCGCATTCAGACTACCCAGAAAAAAGAAACAGAGGGAGGTAACATCAGAGGGAGATATGGAGTGGGAAGCTGTGATGGGAGAAAGTGATACTACTATTGCAAAGAGCCGGAAATCTACACGCAACAAAAGTGCTTCTGGAGTAACCATATTTGCAGAGGGTTTGAATGGAGATATTGCTGCTGTAACAGTTGGATTACAACTTAACACCCTCACCCCTGCTGAAAGGATCAGATTCAAGGAATCCTTGAAACGAAGAGGTGGACTTCAAGAGTATCTGGATTGCAGGTATGCTGGCGTTTATCCTCATGTTACGAATGAAAAAATCTTTATCCTCATGTATGCAGTTTGTTGTAATACAGTGAATCATCCACAAGTGTTTAGATTCAAATTCATTGTTCCAGTTCAGACCTGATTCCTAGGAACTGATTATCTTCCAATGTTGCTGTATGAAAGGAAAGCTAGGTTTTTGAACCCATATTCTAAAACGTGAAATTATAAAGTGGGGACACATTTCACTTTATAGGATGTTGTGCAAGAAATATATGTTTCTCTACCTTGTCTTGGGAGCTATGGCTTTCAACTCCCGCATCCCAGAACGTGCTTGGCTGAGGAGGATAATGCTATTGTAGTCAACCTCTGAGTTCTGAAAAGTGAGATTTAAGTCAGGGTTATTGCAGTTGCCTGAAGTGCACTAAGGCTGTTGCAGGTGTATATATATATTCTGGCATATAGTGGATCTATGAGGCTTGGCTCGTGCTCTCAAGTTAATGAAACTGTGTATCAAAATTTGGTATCTTTTTGCATACCCACGCATACCCATAAAATATAAGCATGTGTGCGTAAGGAAAATTATGCTACAAAGCTCTGAACAATAGGGAGGAGCAGCACTTGTGATTTCAGCTGAGCAAGTCTTCTTAATTATGAATTATGAACCATTGGATGGATGAGGACTGTGTCATATCAATCTCATAGTTGGCATTGTCCTCCCTTATAGGCCTCAGAATAGGTTTTCCTATGTCTTAGAGCTATAAACTCATACCTTATCTTACAAAGAGTGGAGAGAAAAATTATCATTTAGTTTGTGAATATTTTATTCATTTTTTCAGACTTTAGGGTATTGCTTATGCTAATGCTAAAAACAAACTATTTTTTAAACATAACTTTATAACACTATGGTAGTGTTTATGCTCTAGAGTAAGAACTTGCAAGCATTTGGTAAGACAATGGCAGCTGATAAGGAGCAACTTTATCTGCATGCTGATGGTTATTGATGCAGGAACACAATTCTGGGATTGTGGGAAAGAGATGTGAAGCACATGCTATCTGTAACTGATTGTGGAATAACTTCTATACCTGCTAAAGACGAACCTACTCGAGTGTCCCTTATGCGTGAAATTTATGATTTTCTGAATTATCATGTATGTCCATTTACATTTTCCATAGAGATCTAGATTTATAATGCAATTATAGGTTGAATTTCTTTATTTATGAAATAGGGCTACATCAATATTGGTATTGCAACAAGAAAAAATGAAGTTCTGCCTGAGAATCCCATGGAGCCACCTGATGCATTGAATGGGAGTAAACAAAATATCAATGAACGTTTGAACAATGGCAATTTATTGCTTATAAAGCCACCGGGGATTTCTGTTAACTCACCCTTTTTGGATGGAGCTAGTAATGATATTGTGGCTGAATCCATAAAAGTAGATGAGAAGCTCGCTAATAAAAAAGCTATGAACAAGACATTCAATGAAGGCGAGCATGCTGAAGATGAAAAATTAATTGCAGTAGAGCAGTTCATTGGTTCTCCTGCACATTGTGGTGAAGAAGAGTCCTTGCTGGATATGATAAATAAAATAAAAGCCAAAAAGAAAAGGAAAGGAGCACTCCACAAATCTGAAGATATTAACAGGCTTGGGAACGATGGATTGTCAGTATCATTGGATGGTCAAATGAATCATAAAGATTCTGTATCATTGGAAGATCAAGAAAAATTAAATGCAGATTTTGTAGATTCTTGTAGGCCTAAGGAAAATGGAATTGTTCAAATAAATGACAAATCGCCAACTGTGAAGACTTGTTGTAGTGATGCAACAAAAGAAAAAATTGTGGAGGTAGATGCGGCCATTTCTTTCATAGGTTCATATAATGATGTTAAACCTCAAATGGTAGATAGCTGCCTTCCTGACACTGAGATGAACCTCACAAGTACTTGCAATTACAGGACTGAGGGAACTTGCATGCTTGATACAAATGATAATGACAGTGATAAGCCAGGAATTGGAAGCGATACTACAGCATGTACTGCAAATGAGGTGCAAGATGTAGTGTCTCCCATAAATGGGGTTACTACATTTTGCAAAGGCAATGTCAATAAGAAAGTCATCATTGTAGGTGCTGGTCCAGCAGGGTTGACTGCTGGGAGACACCTCCAAAATGTTGGAGTTGAAGTAACCATCCTTGAAGCACGGCAACGTGTAGGAGGCAGAGTTTGCACTGATCGAACTGTATTTTCAGGCCCTGTGGATCTAGGTGCAAGTATAATCACAGGGATTGAAGCTGATGTGGCTGCTGAAAGGAGACCTGACCCCTCTGCTTTACTATGCAAGCAGCTGAATCTTGAGTTGACAACTCTTGGGGGAGATTGCCCGTTATTTGACTTTGTTTCTGGTTCCAGGGTTTCTGCTGAAATTGATGAAATGCTTGAAGCTGAATACAATAGTCTGCTTGATGATACAGTTGTGTTGGTTGCTCAAGATGGAGATGTTGCCATGCAGATGTCACTTGAAGAAGGGTTAGAACTTGCTTTAAAGAAACGAAGGGAGCAAGGAAAGAAAACATCCCATTTGCCAACGGGGGTAAATTCTCTGCTTGGAAATGTTGATTATGATTGTGAAGATGAGCAAACTGACGGCTTGACTCAGTCTTTTAGACTTCTAGACAAAATTACCGACAATTCTTCCTTGGAGAGAAGAGTCATGGACTGGCATTTCGCTAACCTTGAGTATGGGTGTGCAGCAGAGCTCAATCGAGTATCCCTTCCATACTGGAATCAGGATGATGTGTATGGTGGGTTTGCTGGTCCCCACTGTATGATAAAGGGAGGCTATAGCACCATCATGGAAGCCCTTGGAAATGGCTTAGATGTTCAGTTGGGGAAAGTTGTCACCAAAATTGAATATCTCTGTGAAGATGAGCAAGGGGGAGTAAAGGTACACACCCATGATGGCGATGTTTTCAGAGGAGATGCAGTTCTTGTGACTGTACCGCTGGGCTGTCTGAAGGTTGGCTCAATTGAGTTCGTGCCATCACTCCCAGATTGGAAAACTGCGTCCATTCAGCGTCTTGGATTTGGTGTGCTGAACAAAGTGATAATGGAGTTTCCTGTTGCCTTCTGGGATGAGAGTGTTGATTTCTTTGGTGCAACAGCGGAAAATGCCGAGATGAGAGGGCGGTGCTTTATGTTCTGGAACTTGAAGAGAACAGTGGGTGCTCCAGTTTTGAGCGCGCTGGTTGTAGGAAAAGCAGCCATAGAAGAAGAGCAGAAAGAGGCTGCCGAGTCTGTTGGGCATGCCGTTGCTGTTTTACGAAGGATTTTTGGTGAAGAAGTGGTGCCGCAGCCAACTGCATTCGCAGTTACAAAGTGGGGAACCGATCCGTTCAGTAGGGGTGCATATTCCTTTGTGGCAGTTGGAGCATCCGGTGAAGACTATGACATAATTGGTCGTTCTGTTGATAACCGTGTTTTCTTTGCTGGAGAAGCAACTTGCAAAGAACATCCTGATACAGTTGGTGGTGCGATCATGTCTGGGCTCAGAGAAGCAGTGAGAATCACCGATGTTTTGTACAGCCGGGGTGACTCAGTCGCGGAAGCCGAGGCCATTTTGGCTTCCCAAAAACAATCTGATATAGAGAGGAACGAGGTCAGGGACATGACAAAGAGGCTTGCAGCTGCAGAGCTCTCCATCGCCATAAGAAAGGATGGTGGAAAACTCGAGGAAGGCGAAGAGCCGTTCAACATGGCCATCCTCTTACAGGATATGTTTGGAAGTGCTAAAACTATATCTGGACGCCTGCTGCTTGCCAAAGAGATGCTTCGATTGCGTGCCTCATCTTTGAAGTGCTTTCTGGGAACAAAAGATGGCCTCAGAACCCTCAACACCTGGATACAGGTATAGTGTTACTTGCGTCTTATGACATGCTGTGAATACTCTTTGGTCATGGTGAATCATTTGTGGGCATTTCAGGATTCAATGGGGAAGGATGGGACTCAACTTCTTCGACATTGTGTACGGCTGTTATTGGTGGTTGGAAAAGATCTATCTTCTGTTCGCCAGTCAGGTAAGAAAAACAGACTAGCACAGGTTTGCACAAATAACATGGGATGGTCAGAGTAGAAAATTCTAATCTTTGAGTTTATGCAGGCATTGGGAGGACAGTGAAAGAGAAGGTGATAGTCCATACTAGCCGTGACATTCGTGCCATTGCTAATCAGCTCGTTAAACTGTGGGTAGAGACTTTCCGCAGAGAGAAGGCTGCTGGTGTTTTAAGCAAAAGCTTACATCAATCATCGGGACTCAAATCTGCTCAAAAGATGGCAAAGCCGAAGGCAGGACCCAAGTCAGAAACAGAGGCAAAGGATAGGACAAGTACGTCAACTATAGCTCTCGGGCATCCGAACTCGGGAAAGGAGAATTCACTGCTTGCTTCCATCGCGGAATCAGACACTGCAGATCAAGCAAAGAAAGATTGTATGACTGGCTATTCAGACTTGGTTATTCCTATTTCAGATTCGGAAGCTGCAGCACTTGCTGCTGCTGAAGCAGCCCAGGCTGCAGCTGAGGCTGCTGTGAAGGTAAAAATAGTTAGTCCCTTGATCTATTCCCTGTGTTTGCAGATACAGCACACTCATGGGTCAATTTATTTGTGTATGACTGCAGTCAATGTCTACTGCACGGCGATCGTTTCTTTGTAAACTTTTACACTGACTTGTTTGGTATATATACAGGCATACGAGACGGCAGAAGCTGCTAGTATGCAGTTGGAACTTCCCAAGATTCTGTCTTTCCACAAGTTTGCTCGGAGGGACAACATTCCATCAACCGATCCAAACAAGAAAAGATCTTTGGAGCGAGATATGCTCTTATTGCATGGGAAAGATCAAGTCACAACAGGAGTGGACGCAAGGAGCTGTAAAGTTAGAGATTGGTCAATAGATTTTAGTGATAGTTGTAGCTACCTAGGTAGTCCTAGTGTATTGGCAGTACCGGATGTTCGAATGAATTTCAGAGGTGCATCAATTCCAGAGTTTTCTGCCCTGTCCACAGAAGCTTTGAAAGAAGTCCAGGGTTGTGTTTCCCAGTCAGAGGAAAGATACCAGTTGGGGAAGGGGGCAGCTATGCAGGACTTGCAAGAAGCACAAGATGATGCAAGTGAAAGATCTTCCCTGAGAGGCAATCATGAGAGCAAAGGAAATTCGGCTTCAGGTTTAACTACTTTCAACAACAATCTTCTTTCAAATAAGGAGGATAATTGCTTAGAGAGCTGTGCCAAATCTTCAGCGGAAATGAATGGTGTACCAGTTATTATACCAACAGATGGAGTAAACCCGGAAGATTTCATAGACTCTAAAAGAAGCTCAGAGCATAAAAAAGCAGTTACTGAGTATGTGTCAACCCTATTGCTACCTCTATACAAGACCAGGAAAATTAGTAAAGATGGTTTCAAAGCTATCGTGAAGAAATCTGCAGTAAAGGTATGTTGGCTAATATTGGTTGTTGCTCTCATTAATTGTGAGCTCTATAGATAGCGGATTTCAATTTGTTTGAACTTCTCTTGACAATTCGTTTAGGTTATTGAACGCCAAACTGAACAGGAGATTGCAATGGATGTTTCTGAATTTCTGGATACAAAGAGAAAGCTCAAGGTGTGCTAACCTAGCCTTTTGTGAATGCATCCATTAATTTTTGCCACAAGGAGAAACATTTACACTCAAATCTCGACTGACAGATTCGCACGCTGGTGGATAAGTTTGTGGAGCGATATCTTGAGGCGGGGGGGAAATAGTGTATATATCAAAGGACAGAGCGTCTGAAGCTAGGATATAGCTCGAGGATGATCTGGGAGATGCTGTAGCTGGGAAGAATGCCATATGACCTGCAAGAGGTGTTGCGATGATCCAAAGTGAAAACTTTGCGGGCTAGGATGGCAGAATAGCATATGCTTGAGGTAGCATCCCATGTACAGGTGCACAGTTTTTTCTCCGTTCCATTGCTACAGGTTCTTGGATCCAAATGGATAGCGGATCCGCAAGGTTTTGTTAAGCTGCAAATCCAGTTTTGATGTTATCTTGCTTCCATAAGATTTATTTGTTAGAGGGAGATGAGAGCCATTGCAGCTAGCAGGGTCAGATCGGTCCAGCAGTTCGTGGTTTCTCAAATGGAGCTGAAGTAGCCTTGGCCCTTGAGTTTTATGGACCTTATATGTAATTTGATTACTCCACCCGTTTTATTTGTACAGAATTTTCCCAGGAGAGAGAGAGCATGTAAAGTTTGTGCATCTGTTAATGTTTACTAGCACAATGGACCACCATTACATGCTCTAATCTCATGAAGGCTCATTCAACTAATACATGGAATTCAAACTCTCAATTGGACCATCAATCCTCAAAATCATTGCTGTACTCTATTTGGGAGCCAACATGTCTTTTGTGCAGAAGTTTTGGAAGCTAATCGATTCCAGAAATGGCCAAGATGCTCGCAATCTTCTTTGGTAAGCTAGCATGAATCGACTCTGTTGCGATTCGGAGCAGCTCAGCTGATCCAAAATCCTTTTTAGAAGCGTCTTTTCGTTTCCAGCCTGTTGACCGCTGAAGTACGAAAAATGGGACTCTCTCAAATTATGATGGTGGTGCGTTGCTAATCTTCTCATTGCTGATAGATAATGGTCACTAATCCCACTTTATTATTATCTATGGTTTGGAAAGTCGAGCTTGCTAACAAGTTTTTTGGTGTTATCAGCAGCACAGTTGGATTTGTTTTCCGGATGCCCAATTGTTTCTCTACAGGTGAGCTCTACTCCTAAACCATGAACAAATTATCAAAAGGAAGGTTCTTGGTATATATTTATCAACTAATTGGAACATTCTTCTCTTGTGATTCAAGTAATAATGCCAATTTCAGACTTGAGAAAGAGAGTAATCCCATCAAGCCAAAAATTTAGCAGGCTTGAAATGGAGGATGCTGTCGTGTTTTGCAGTGGTTTTTCAAGCTTTTGGGAGCTTTCTTGATGGTGGATGTGTGTGATTCTTTACTACCAGGTTACAGGATGCGAGGGAAAATGTAAGGGAATGTCAAGGAGTCGCAAGAAGTATCAAGAAAACATGTTTACCTAGTTTTATCTATCATATTCTCGACGATATGCTTTACTACTAATGTATTACTGTAATCTATTTGAAAAGGAAAGAGCTGAGGCATATAATTGAGAGTAACCTTGGATTTACAGGGCAGTTCAATTTTTTTTATCCCTCTGTTTTAGATGTATATGTATAGGTCTCAAATATAATTCTTGAGATGCATTTCATATGCTTCTGTACAACATTCGGTGCAATTTCTGTAAAATAAATGTAATCCCACAGTCTCACAGCAAAAGCCAATTGCATCTTAGTTGATGCTAATCTTTCCCGAATGAGATGTTATCGCCACCTCCAGCTTCAGGTTATTATTCTTCTTGCACATATTTGGTGAATAGCATGGATTTTGGATTGATTCAAAAGAGTGTTTTTCTGACTAACAGTGAATGATTGTGGGCAGTATGCAGAAATGGTGTGTAGCTGTTGTACATGGGCAAGAGCAGTGACACAGACCATCGATTCTTCCGAATCCGGTGCTTGCTAACTCTTGATCTTTGTAATCCTTCAAATCTGGTGACAGTTTTCCGCTAACCGCTTGATCTTTGCAAATCCTTCAAATTTGGTGACAGTTTTTCCACTGTTGTATATCGGCAAGAACAGCGATGGACGATTTGATGCTTCCGAATCCGGTGCTTTGCTACCTCTTGATCTTTGCAATCCTTCAAAAGTTTTGGTGACAGTTTTCCGGTGCTGTATATGGGCAAGAACAGCGATGGGCGATTTTGATTCTTGCGAAGCTGGCGCTTGCTAACAACTCTTGACCTTGCAATCCTTCAAAATTTGGTGACAATATTTCCAAGCTTGTGTGCTTGAAGAGAAGATGGTCTACATGATCAAAGAATGTCTCTCTGGAAATATACCAAGGTATGTAATATTATGATATATGCCTATGGCCACCTTGTCAATGAGGTATGTATGTTTATGTATTTTTAGTCTAGTTTTGAAGGGGCATCCAGCAGGTGCTTGATTTGCTTGATTTGCTTTCATCATATGCAAAATCAAATGGTGACTTGATTTGTTTTTTTTGTTTTGTTTGGGAACATGGCCATGGACCCTCTGTGCTTCTTTAAACAGACTGTTTGCAAAGGAAACCTACTCTCCGACTTCTTTTTTTTTTTTTTTGTTTCCTTTAACAGACAATTTTTTTGCGACGCTCGGTGGTGTGGGACATGGAGGAGGTTTGGATTCTCCGCGTCTGGAGCTAATTTTCGGGGGCGTGGATCTGATAGGTCTGGTTTGTTAAAAAAAAAAAAAAAAAGAAGCAAACAGAGGAAGGCAGAAGCAACAAGGGCAAAAAACAGTGATTCGTGCCGATCTGTGTATTGGACACAAAATACATCTTGTCGGCCTAAAGTCGTGTCTGCCGGCCATTTTCTCTCTTCTTTCCCTTGTTGCGTGCGAACAACCGCAGATAAGAGGAACAGGCATCTATACATATACATATACATATACATGTGAATATGCATTCATACATATACGTGTATACAGATGAATATGCATTCATACATATACATATACAGATGAATAGGCATATATACATATACATATACAGATGAATAGGCATATATGCATATACATATATACAGATGAATAGGCATACATGCGTATACATATATACAGATGAATAGGCATACATACATATACATATACAGATGAATAGGCATACATACATATACATATGTATACAAATGAATATGCATATATACATATACATATATATACAGATGAATATGCATATATGCATATATACATATATATACAGATGAATATGCATATATGCATATACATATATATACAGATGAATATGCATGCATGCATATGATTGCGCCATTGCCTGACTCCATCCGTCGAATATGCCCCCACGCAAACCTTTGGAGAAGATCTCCCCCTTCTTCTGGAATGGCCAGCTAGACAGTGCGGCGCTCGCGATTCTGCCTAAACACGTTTCGAGAGCTTGGTCGCTTGCTGTGTCAGGCAGATCTGATGCGACGAGATCTCCCGTAGAAAAGTCCCGGTTTCTTTGCCAGGAATCACAATACAAAACACAAAGAAGAAGGAAGCGAGCGAGAGAGCGAGAAGAAAGACGAATCGAAGCCGTGCTGGTCTGCCATGTTCGAATTCGATCATAAACAACAACAAACCCTTTTTAAAAGGAAGGTGGGTGTTTGATTTGATTAGGTTCTTCCCATCTTGATCAACAGACAACAGCAGTTGGTAGCAGCAACATCGTCAGCAGAAGCAGCGGCGGTGGTAGCAGTAGCAGCTGCGACAGCGCAGAAGCAACAGTAGCAGCAGCATCAACAACAGCAACATCATCCTGGTGTTTTAAAAAACAAAAACAAAAAAAACAACACGTGCATTTTATACACGAAATACGTTTCTGGAATCACCTGGGGAACGTATAGATTGTAATCGCATTCGTTGAAAATATCAAACGTGAATATGCCCATTGTATATACGGATCGGGAATATTATGAGTATAATGCTTCTTTGCTCTTTAATTAAGGCTCGCAAAAATAAAGATAATTCTAAGCTGGGTTCGAGACCCGCAAATTATTTCTATTTTATTATTTATTTTTTGTACTTTATAAATTTCTAAATTTGTATATATATATATATATACTGTTAATTTTTAAAATAAATATTTTTTTCTTTTATAGTCTTTTTTTTTTAATTTTGAGTTTAGAATAGTTTTATAGTCGAATACGAATGCAGGAATGTATTCTTTCGCTAAACATGTTTAATGTTTTAGAAGTGTCATTTTTTCTAAGCCAAGTTCATAAATATAAAAAATAATTTGACTTGGGCTTCTACTGTATTCTATCAATTTCAAAATTTTAACTTGATTTTTTATAAGTTAAAGACCTTTTAAATCTACTATTGCCAAGAAACAGAGTGTGAGAAATTTTAACGATATCTCGGTTTAATCGATCGCAAAACTTTCATAACTTTTTAGGGTATTTAAACTGTGTTTCACAGATTTAGCTTGTGTGCATTATGCTTGACGTAATCGTAAAATTATATTTTTTAAGAGGTGATTACCCTCTAATTATGTACATTTGATCAGTTTTCCCTGTAATCCCAGTTTTAATAACCCCTAAAACTTGAAGGAAAACATAAAAACATTCTTGTAACAAATCCGGAATCAAGATTTAATCGCTAACTAATCAGGAAATGGAGAGAAAATAAAATAATGGGATAATTAAGGAAATAAATAATGTTGAAGAGAAAAACTAAACCCGAAACCCTAAACAGCCCACCAAATAATCAAGAAATTATAAGTTACATTTTTAACGTCTACAAAAAATCAGAAATTACAAATTAACGCATAATCTCATCAAAACCTTACCAGTCAATTACTTCCGCTGGTATAACATCGATTGATTTTATTCCTAGTCGCTTCCCACTAACCGATCTTGATCGATTCTCTTACTCAACTTGCACCTCTTATTCTTATTATGGTCCCAGCTATCCGCATATTCGATTACTGAAAGCTGGTAATGTTAATCGATTCTTTTGAGCGTTAACCGGTTGATTAATTCGCGCACGTTTTAAGAGCCTATAGGGTGACTTGTAGCAGCAAACAGAGTTTCGGAGGTTATGGGCACAAGGCCCCTTCTTCAAGATCTACAATGTAATAATGCCCGCGTGAAATTATATTAGTCCAAGGTATCTGTTTTTCCCTCTAGTACGTCTTAACGTTGGTCGATTGGTATAAAAGTCACCAGTTACAGTGGGTGATTATTTTGTGATTAGGTCCTCGGTGTTTATACTTACGAGGGATTGTAGTCCAATGGATTCTTCTTTTATAACTAATGACAAGCATAGAACATAATATTCCAAAGCTTTTGGTTTTGTAAACACAGGAATGTAAGTTTTGCAAATGTGTCGTTTTTAGTCCAATTAATCTCTGTTTCTTGAGCTTTAAATATTTTATCGAATTTACCATTCTTCTCGACTGAAACATACTTTGGGTGATTTATCAGATCTCGAATGCTCGAATCATTCTCGATTGTGTTTTGCAGCTTGCGAAAGTATGGTTCGTTCTATGACGACAGGATCTTTTCCAGAAACCAAAAAAGCAGACCACGAAGACACAGCGGCTGCTAAATGATCAGCAGATGGCGAAGAAATAGACTAAAACGGATCGAAACAAGTAAGGAAATAAACTGAGGGAAAATTACCGAAAAAACGCCTAACAAAATCGTAAAAATCACCTTTTTAACGCCTACTGGAATCAGAAATTATAAATCAACACCCAATCGTAGCTTCCCAGCTAAAAAAATCAACACTTCAATCGATTCCGCTAGTACGATTTTGCTCCTGATCGCTTCCCGCCAGTCGATCCCGATCGATCGATTCCCTTCCAGAATACTCGCTTTTAGCAAAGGCCAATAATATCCAGAATCCAATCAGTAAGTAGATCAACGCGTCGATTCGGAGTTAATCATGCGATCGAGCGTTAATCAGTCAGTTCGTTCGATTATGCGAATCTGAACTCACAAACGAATGGATTTCGGCGTTAATCAATCGATTGCGCGTCGATTTTTGCTGTTGTAAAACGAGGCGTCAAAGTTTGTAGATTTTCAGGTTTCGGTAGGCGTTAAAAATGCAACTAATTAATTAATTAATTAATCGATTGATTAATTAATTCATTAATTTATCGATTGATTAATTAATTGATTGATTGATTGATTGATTAATTAATTGATTGATTAATTAATTAATTGATTGATTGATTAATTAATTGATTGATTGATTGATTGATTTTTCGAGGTAATT
Organism: Azolla pinnata; assembly: GCA_037176905.1. NCBI lineage: Eukaryota > Viridiplantae > Streptophyta > Polypodiopsida > Salviniales > Salviniaceae > Azolla > Azolla pinnata. The sequence continues at coordinate 45,486 of JBBBWG010028201.1, forward strand.
TTCCCAATAAATAAATAAACGGGCGGAAAAAGGAAAGAAAATGGGGGAAAAAAACCAAAAAATAAACCAAAAATTAAAAAAGCAAAAAATAAAAAAAACCGGGACGCGGTTTGTGGCTGGCGACGGGTTGACCGGCTGTTGCCGGCCGTTGACCGGCAGGCGCCGGTAACCCTAGCAGAGAAAAAAATCTTCTTCTTCTTCTTCTTCTTCTTCTTCTTCTTCTTCCGCCATAGCCAGACCTTGCTCTGTTTCCTGCTTCTCCTTCTTCTTCTCCTTCTCCTTCTTCTTCTTCGCCATAGCCAAAGCTTGCTCGGTTTCCTTCTTCTTCTTCTTCTTCTTCTGCCATAGCCACAGCTCGCTCGGTTTCCTTCTTCTTCTTCTTCTTCTTCTTCTTCTTTCGCCATAGCCAGAGCTTGCTCTGTTTCCTTCTTCTTCCATAGCCGTAGCCATAGCCAGAGCTTGCTCTGTTCTCTTCCTTCCTTCCTTCTGATTTGTCCCTCTTCTGTCCCAACCAGCAGGAACCCCCTTTCCTTCTCCGAACATTCCAACTCTTTGCTTTCCCCCTTCTCCTTCCTTCCTTCCTTCCTTCCTTCCTTCCTTCTTCATCTCCGCCTGTGGCCGCCGTCCGCAAACCCTAGAAAAGAGAGAGAGAGAGAACCTGTGCTCCCTTCTTGCCCGCCTTCAGGGATTCCCCGTCCCAGAAAAACCTGTCTCTTCTTGCCCAAACTCCTCAGATCTGTGCCGGCCGAGATTACTTGCCGAGCCTCTCAGATCTGTGCCCGGCGCCGAGATTTTGTCTGCCTGATCCGCGTGTTTCTGCCGATTCAGTCTCTCTCTTTCTCTCTCTCTCTCTCTCTCTGCTTCCTCGCTCCGTGTTTCTGGAAATTAGGGTTTCCCCTCTTTGTTTTGCAGGAAACGCCCTTCTTTTTCTTCTCTTGTTTTCCCCTCCAGAGACACAGACAGATCTCCTTTCGTGGGACAGTCCGGCAGATTCCACTGCCGGGTCGTTTCTCCCTCGAGACATCGTCAGCGGTTTTCTTCGCTCCTCTTCTCAGAAGTACGTTCCGATTCTCCTTCTTCCCCCGCCCTCTGCAAAACATCTGCAGATCAGGGAAAGGTGAGTTTGTTGTGTCCTCTACAAGAAAAAAAAAGCATGAAATTTTCTTCTTCTTCTTCTTCTTCTTGTTTGTGCGAGAGAATGTCCTCATGCAGAAGCCTCATGGTTGGGTTTCCTTACCCTTCAAGGCGTATGTATTGTGCGTTACAATCTGCATCAGCATGGTTGGTAGTGCCGTAAAGAAGTAACTGTATATGGTAGCGATGGCCTAGATCTGGGAGTAGATCCAGAGAAGAAAAGCAGGAGGGTGTTTAGGTTTTTGGGGGGATGTGTCCGTTGGACGATGCAAACTCGAAAATTTCTCGTGCTTGCACAGATGATTTGGAGAAGTTGCAGGCACTCAATCGAGCCTAGAGTTTGAGATAATATGGTATGAGGAAGGCAGATGTGGGCGATGCTTCTCTGAAGGGGCAAGTTCTAGAGGATTGTTTTGTACGCGTTTTGGTTCGGAAATTGGTCTGGAATCGCTGCCTATCGCAAGAGGAGGGGATTCCCTGGGTCCAGGGAGTCTTTTTTTTGTGCATGGAAAAGACACAAGGGGGAAGATGGAAAGCTGGATTTAGGGTTTGGAAGATGGGGGTGAATGAGCAGGGATGAGGATGGAAGGTAGATCTAGGGTTGTGATCTTAGGGTTTTTGTCGAAGATGGGAAGGTAGATCTAAGCTTGGAGGTATAGATCAGAGAGAGAGAGAGAGAGAGAGAGAGAGATCAGGTGAAATTCAGAGGAGAGAATTAGAGGAAATAGATTGGATTTCCTTGTCTCTGGTTTTGTACTTGCTTTTGCTTGTGATGGCGGTTAATTCTGTTATATAGCTCTCCTTACGTGGCTCTCAATTCCTTGTTTGTCGATTGTCAGAGACTATGCGCATCAGTCGACGCCGAGCAAACAAAGCAAATTCAGATCAATTTTCCTTCTGCTTTGCCTTCCCTCCCTACGCAAAGTCTTTCTTTCGGGCAAGGTAAGTCTCTTCCACACACACAGCTTTAGCCGTCTTCTGGTTTCTTCAAGTATCTGCTTCACCGAGAATTCAGCGTTGTATTCCGCTCTTCTTATCAGCGAATCTGCCAGTGGAAGAAGAAAGAAGAAGGTAGAGCTGCTCCTTTTGTGAGGGGAAGATTGTGTACTCTATTTGGAGCTCTTATTTTACATGGGGACTTCTGTCCTGCTCCCTCGAGATTGCTTGTCGCCACGAAGCCGGCATAAACACCAATTCGCAGAGATGATATACAGAGAAGAAAGCGCTCCTCGGGTGAGAAGGAGTGGTGTTCAATCTCCGCAGCCGCTGAGGAATGTGGCCTATTATGCTTTTTACTCCGAGTATGCGAAGCATAGCATCGTGCCAGCGAGGTTCGTTGCTAAAGAAAGAGACTCTGGTATTCTTCCTCTTCCTCCTCATAAGGGTTCTCTACCGATCAACATACCCGAGGCGAGAAATAAGAAATCATCCAAGAGAGTAGAGAAGAGAGATGCCAGGAACAATGCAAAGATGCTTCCTGATGACACCGTCATAACAATCTTACAAAGACCTAAAAATAACAGCACGGTGGTGGCTCCTGATGCTGCAACAGTGCACAAACACAAGTACCGCACTGAAGTGCAAGCCGCAACTCTTGTGAATAAAGATGAGGGTGAGGTATTGCCAAGCTCAGCTCAAGGAAACAAAGATAACAGCATAAAATTGAGACATGGGGATTTGGAAAAATCTCCGACCATGTCCAGATTTCAGAAGCATTCGAAGCCTTCACTAGCTAAGCAAAACATGAAACAAAATGAGGGCAAGATTTCTGAACAGATGAAAGTCAGCAGTCATGATGTTCCACAGATCAGTGCAAGAAGTGATGCAGTCAGCAAACAGGTTGTGAAGTCTAAAGCTAACAACAATAGTGTATCCGCTAATTTGCCCCCGCTGAGGCGGACAACAACTGACCCAGAAGTGATGAGCTCTGTGCTTTATAAGTGCCAGAACAAGTCAGAGGCTTGCATCAGTGAAATGAAACATGTTGACAACTGTTGTAGCATGAAGACTCTTACTGTAGCATCCCATGAGAGGTGGGCTGGACCAGCATACTCTTCATCTCCATCTCCCAGTTCCTTACCACTTCCGAAATTCTCTCGGCCTTTGTCACGAGTGCCGTCTCCTGGTTTGGTGCCTAAAGATGTCAAAGAAGCTGATAAATTGGTATCTGCTTCCTTGAGTGTATCTCTTCCTTCCATGTCTCCCGTGTCACACGTGGAGACGTGGGATGTGGCACTTGCCACTAAGAGCTTGAAAAAAATGCTCAACCTAGACCCCAAGTAGTCTAGAAAGGGGTCTCTCTCCTACATGACTTTGATAGGTCAGGAGATGCCATAAAGGGTTAGTGCCGTCTTTGGTTTAGATATCTGTCAACACAATAAAGCTTAGTAACTAGTAAAAATAATCAATCAAAAGCCTATCCCAAATTTAGGAGTCTTATCAATAATCTTAGCTGGGGTTTCTTTATCTGTTTGAAGATCGATTCATGGACGTAGTGTCCATACATGTGTCTTCAGAACAGGTCAGAGTTGTCTATTGTAGCTTTTTGCGTAGTATATATAGAGCCTCTATACTCCACACACATATATATTCCTCCCTCATGTGTGTATATATATCTAGATATTGTAGATTGTGCTAGAAATCCTCCGATACTGCTGAAGATAGCAGAGTAATGCTCTCTGAAACATGTTTAGGGTGCAGAACATCTAGCTAGAGTAGCAGGGAGGTCCTTAACTATCAGGCAGTTTTAACCTGTTCTACTGTACCAGTCACTGGACCTTCGTTTTTGTTCTTTCCACTGAAGTGGTGGAAAGGTTTGTATATCTTCACTTTAACTATGAGCTCTTGCAGAGGGAGGTGCTGTTGCATGGGTTTTTAGACATGACAACAAGCCGTGCTCCCTCTGCGTAATTTACAACATACAGAGCTCAGTATGTGGGTTCTCATTTTGTATTTGCTTGGCAAATAAACAAAATGATGATGTTACTAAGGACACTGGGATTGGATGGATGTTTGAACAGATGATGGAAGGTAACCCTACCTTTTCTGGGATGCTCAGTTAAGAAAATGGTTTAGGCTATGAGAGAAGTTGCTGAAACTGATGCCCAAATCTGAAGCCTTCAATTGGGTTGTCAAAACAAGTCTCAGATTCATGGACCCTTGGTTGAGAGTTCTGGTCGTAAAGATGAATACACAACCAGTCTCATCATCGAGGGTAGCTTGGTTGAGATCGTTATTTGCTTCCTAGTTTATATGACTTGGCTAACTATTTGCATCAGTGTATGACCTCTATTAATAAAAGATTTACTATGTAATGTGTGCTATAGGATGGTTGATTCAGACAATGTTTGTAATGCCAACTAGAACTAATATAAAACATTGTAATAATGTTTGGGGTATCTGTGGCACAAGTCTATTTGATTTGCCTGCCTTTGTGGATTGTGCGTGAAATTTTCTTTGGAATTTTCTCATATTGGTGGTGATTGTGCATGAAATTGTGGGTTTCGTATTGTTTTAAAAGCATCTACTCTCTTAATCGACTTATTGTATCCCTGGAAGTTTGGGGGGACTCAAAACAACTCTGTATGCTATTGGTTCTCTTGAAATCTATTAGTTCGTGTGATGTGATGTGTTAAACGGAACCCAATTATCTTTTCTTGGTGATCTGGTGTCTGAATAGTCAGTTATATAGTCTCATATTTGGAGTGGTGGTGGTCAGTAAAATAAGGAGGCTTTGTTCTATGTTGATAAATCAAGACGAGCTTATTTGTTGATGCTGTTGGAAAAGAATGTCAGCCAAATTTGTTATCAAAGAGGTGGAAGACAGAGACCTGAAACCCTCAAATTGACTCTAATTGCCAGGCTTAATTAAACAATTGATTTTGACAAACTAATATGGATCTAAACAAATTGAACAATTGATTTTGACAAAAACTAATATGGATTTAAACAAATTGAACAATTGATTTTGACAAAATAATATGGGTTTAAACAAATTGAACAATTGATTTTGACAATCTAATATGGATTTAAACAAACGGGAGAGCAAAGTGAACACCACAAACCATCACAATTTTACATTTAATGCCATCACTGATGCTGTGACTTGGGCATGTCAATTGTCCCCATGGGAATACTATCCTAGCTACTTCCCACAAGCGAGACAATAATATACAATTTACCCTATCGGATTAATGGGGGATGAAGTTAATACGCAAGGATTAGTGGGAGAAAGAGCAAGGCTCTCTTGGTGCAAAGTTTTTGATTTAACACAACTTTCCAAAACAGTTGATGTCTATAAAGAGGATCAAGCTCGCTCTTTTCGCTGATCATAATGCCTCATCAAATAGTACATATGTATAAGGAGCATCAACAAACTCTTGGTTGTCTCATATGGTCATGTTGATCTTCATCATCGGATTCTGAATCATCTGATCTATCGACATCAGCATCACCGCTTCTCCCATTCACAGCCACATCAGCAGCTTTCCCATCTTCATTTTGAGGCGGCGTATCAGCCTTGCTTCTTTTTTCCATGCGTTTCTGTTTCTTCTTTTGACGCTTTGCCCTCTTTTTAGCAGTGCGATCCTCAGCAGCTTTTACCCTTTCTTCTCTCCGTGCCTGAAACTCCGATTCTTCTTTCCTCTTCAGATAGTCTGCATCCATGCGGGCAAGTCGATCTTGTTCCCGACGCCTCATTTGTCGATACTGATTGAACACAGTTGGAATTAGCACAAAGAAGAGTTGCAAGTTTTTAAGATGTCTTAATGTTTTATAACAATAGTTGTCCTAAATTTATGTCGAGCAACAAAATATTGTCTGATTTTGGAACTCAAGCTTTCAGGCTAAGCCAACAATTCCACAGAAACCTATAAACTCAAGCTTTCACGCTAATCCAACAATTACAGCGCACATCACGTTTATACCAGGCAAAATCATGTTAAACCTCTCAAGAGAAATGATGGTTCTGTACTGGCCCAACACTGCAATATTACTATTCACTGACATATTTTCTACTTTTACTACTGTAAACCTATGAATGTGTCTAATATTGGGCAGAAGATATAGTAAGAAATATCTGTGAATAGACGTTGGACGACCCATCCTTTTATCCACAAATAGTTATATAGTGGGGGCACCATGGTTGTGGAAAACATCTTCATAAAACTTATGACCCTAATAGCTTTCTGACTCATGCGTCAATCCTCATACTAAATTCAACATTCCTCAAACTACATCACCCATCAACCATCTCAGGTCCAACATTAACAAGCCCTCCTCTAGGATTCGACAGAAAAGTTGAAGTAGCTGAGATCCTTAATTCTCCCACCCAATATTTTGGCATTGTCTGGGTGTTTTACATACAATTACAATCACAAACCAACGCCACTTTTGAACTTGGCTTTAGCAGAGAACATAACATCATATCCGCACACTACCATTTGAGCCTATAATGGCTTAACTTAACCGGCTAAAAACAGATTTAGTAAACAGATTCAGTCTATTTCTTAATTATAAATGTTATTGATTGTACTACATGTTTCCATGCATATCTAACCGGTTTAGAAATGATTGAGGTTTAAATTTTCTTTGGTTTGACTCAGGTTTTCCTTAACTATTTGGTTTGACTCAGGTTTTCTTTGGTTTGGACTCAGGTTTTCCTTAACTATTTGGTTTGACTCAGGTTTTCTTTGGTTTGACCCATGCTGACACTCTCCTATTTGGTTGCTTTTATCTAGCAAATGTTTAGTTCAGTTTAGTATAGTTGGATTTAATTTAGATTTGTTTTAGAAGTGAAGAGTCTCTTGTCATGTATAAAACAAAAAATCATCTCCCTTGCTATTACAAAGGAGATCAAAACCAGTCACAGAACAAAACTGTTAGGTTGAAATAGATGTCTCAAATTGGTTCTTTCCGTTTTCTACTGCATTGAGACAGTATCTAGCTGTCGTGATGCCCAATGCCAGGACTGGATGTTGCATCAACTATATCCCTTGTAGTCTTTATACAGAAGAAACCTATCCACAATTTGTATCTAAGTGGGTATTGATAGCTTCTAACTCCTCGTCAGTATAAGGAAGACCAATAAGAATGCTTGACCATTGTATTTCATCAATCTATGGTGGGTCCAAGTCCTTCTCGGACAAGATATCGAAATGCTCACCTAATTTCGCAGTAAACATCTAGATAACCTAAAGAGTCCTCAGATTCAGTTTCCTCCACGAAAGATGGAAGATGACATCTTCAACAGAAATTTGTATATCATATCTATTTTTTGATGCTGAGGATATGCCGTAATGTTGTGGGAAAGACATAGAACATCTGAGGTCCATATAATTGGCTGATGTATGCAGTACTAATTTAAGGATATCTGTCCATCACCCAAAAAAAGAATTCTGATGCTGAGGACCTGCCCTAATTTTGTGGAAGCACATACAATACAGCATCTGTGCTCCAACTGATATATGTCCTTATTATAATTGGCTGATAGAATGGTATGAGGGCAGTCATGCCCTGCTATGAGCACCAACAAAGTTGCATAGATGAGCAATAGCCAACTGCCAAGCATTGATAACAATGCGGCTAAGTCATTCTCAGGCTTCCATGTATACAAGCCACATTTTATTTCTCTAGTCATACAATAATCGAGACCTCCTAGTTATATAATATCTCTCTCTCTCTCTGGTGAAAAAATACAAGCATATTAATACATGCCAGTGAAAAAAACTAAAACAATATCACAAACTAATAGGTGTCGCAACAGGTAGTGGAACATGCTGAATCGATAAGATGCATGACAGAAATCCTTCTAAAGAAAGAATTTGAACTTGTTTCAATGACTGCTACATAAATACTCCCTTCAACTTCCACACAAATTTATGAATAACCAGAGGTTAATGTGTGGTACTTACAACTAAGTATGCTGTCCCTCGAGTGCACATAAATCTGCATTCGTTCCTTCGAATAGAAGAACAGTGAACGCCAATAAAAAAAATAGATTCTATGCAAGGAGAGCAAAATCCAATCAAAGTTTTCCTTGCACAATCATCTACATCATCATCATCATCATCATGTACTTCTGAAGACATAACCAAAGATACTTCTTGCTCAATATGTCTGAATTTCACTATCTTGCCTCATCCACCTCTACTTTTTCGTCTTTCTGGTGCATTTTCCCTTCTTTCATTTTGCTTCCAGGGAATTCCTGCGCTGCCTCAACAAGACGACTTACATGTTCGGCACAGGTTTCTAGCATTGTGTGCATTTTCCCTTCTTTCATTTTGCTTCCAGGGATTTCTTCCGCTGCCTCAACAAGACGAGTTACAGGTTCGGCACAGGTTTCTAGCTCCCATATGCATTTCTAGATGCAGCGGTATAAAAGGAAAACATGAAAGAGAGAGAGAGAGAGAGAGAGAGAGAGAGAGAGAGAGAGAGAGAGCGGGAGGGAGGGAGGGAGGGAAAAAGGGGAGTACCTGGTGGAAGTCGCCAGAGCCGGAGCCTGCAGAGCTTCCGGAGGTGTTACTGACGCGAACTGGGACATGTTCGAGGATGCGGCGAAGCTTCAGCTCCAGGTCTTCATCCTCAGGGGGGGGCTTGGGAGGGGCGTCAGGGACTAAGGCGAGCTGCAGGTTGCCCGACGCAGAAGGGGCCGAGGAGGAGGAAGACGCAGGAGGAGGAGGAGGAGGAGGAGGGATGTGGACGATCTGCGTGTTGCCGTCTGTGTACGTCTGCGAGGTCGTGTAGCGAGGCATGGCCTTCGATTCGAGCGAAGAAAACACAGAACAGAAGAAGAAGAAGAAGAAAGAAGAAGAAGAAGAAGAAGAAGAAGAACAAAAGAAAAGAAGAACAAGAAGGAACAAGAAGGAACAGAAGAATTTTTTTGTACAATGATTGATGAAGATTCTAAACACAGATTTATAGTCATATTACAATTGTGGGGGTCATTAATTAGAAATGTTTCGTCGCCTTTTTCAATGGGGTTTTCATTGAAGGTGATCGAGTTTTTACCAACCCCGACGTATAAAGTTGCGTTTGATCATTATTTGGGCATGTGGTATATTTGAAAAACTCGTGGAATAGTTCCTTATTTGATGGGCTTTCCGGAGTATCTCAACATATATATAAGATAAGAGGAAAGTTGATTTTGAGGTTTATATCTTGCTATGTTGCTAAAGGTATGTTGATAGTCATATCACAAATATGAGGGTCATTAATCGGAAATATTTTGTCGTCTTTTTAATGGGGTTTTGATGGAAGGTGATAAAGTTTTTATCAACCTCGGCGTATCAGGTTGTGTTGGATTATCTGAAGTACTTGGGCATGTGGTATATTTGGAAAACTTGCAAAATGGTTCTTTATTTGATGGCTTTCTGGAGTATCTCAACATATATGTAAGATAAGAGGAAAGTTGATTTTGGGAGCTTTCACAGTTATGTTGTATGGAAACACTACCTTAGCCCTGTTGAAAAAACATGAAATAATTCAAAGAGGAGCTTATAGTTGTCATTCTAGACCAAAAGAATATGCATTTTCAGACCAATTTTGGCACATATTGTGCAGATCTAAGACCAAAAGAATATGCATTTTCAGGCCAATTTTGGCACATATTGTGCAGATCTATGACCAAAAGAATATGCATTTTCAGACCAATTTTGGCACATATTGTGCAGATCTAGTCATGATGGAGCTGAAAGTGGTCACTTCCCACTTGAAGCCATATGTATATACAACTGTCTTAGACCTGCCAATCAAAAACTTCATCACAATGAATTTGTCATCAGCCTTGAAATTGCATAGAAACGCCTCGATATTTTACAAAGCATTGATGAAGCTTTTGATCACTTTGCTGCACTGATGACACAATAAAACATCAAAGAGCAAGCAAGCATACAATGAAAAAACAGCAAGCTCACAAGCCGCGTAATTGCAATAAGAAGAATTGCTTTCCATCTGTGATTATAACATTGAATGAAAAATTTTACAACTATCCAATGATCCATGATAATACGATACCTTTCTGCAAGGTATTTGTACATCATTGTCAATTCTATGTAAGCTTCTCTGTTTTTTTTTTCTGTTCTTGATAAAAGCTGGAAGGGATCATCTTCTAAGAGGAAATTTATGTGCAGATCATCCTCTAGGCCATCATCATGAATCCTCACCTGGAATGCCAGCACTTCCATCATAATGGTACTCTGAGTGCTGTTCCTTCTTTAATAAGTGAGATACTGATAATCAGTACAACACTGCATCATTGTATGTGATCAAATTTCTTTTTATCCAGCTACAATCCAGTGATTACAGCTTTCATATCACCAAAGAGGTAGGTAGTGGGTAAAGGTGGAGAAAACTTCCCCAAACTGTTGTGCTTATGTGACTACAGTATCCACGGATGGCGATGTATTCCGCTCGATGCCGAGACTTGAACTGCGATCCATCCCAGGTTTAATGTACAGATTGCGCAACCCTTGCCATATCATGAACGTGAATGCGGATGCTGGTAAGTACCACATAACTCGTGGCAAGCTTCCCTTCCAGAACCCAAAGAACCCTTCATTCTCCCATATGTTCTCCATGGCATGTCTCCATCCTCTGTACCTGCAACATCATTATACACCAAATGATGATTATCAAAACCTAATAACTATCCTCATCCACCATCGTGCCTTTAGCAGCGTATATGTTTTCGAGGTTTCATTTCGTTGTTGCCAATGATGGAGGTGGCAATTCAAGGTTGATTGGGATCGGTTTGTTCAACATCTATATTTTACACCAAAATTAACATATGCAATAAAAATATAAAGAGTCTTGGTTTTTTCCTTGAGACTTCCTACAAATTTCAAACTCATGACGAGTTGCTAAAAGCAGCTACACCACACGTTGTAGTATATGCAAAGTCGTCAAATTACTAGACCTTAACAATGCTAAGTTTTAAATCACATGATGCAGATAAAAAGCTTTTACCGCTTAACTGATCCTTGCACTTGAAGCCTTGTTTTGATAACATCCAGAGGTGTAGTCAGAAAAGCAGAGAACCCTGTAAACCCACTCCATCAGATCTCTATTATATTGCAAATCATTAACCAATTCTCCTGGTATGAACATATCGGACAAAATTCTAGCACAGATCTTGTAGCTTTGCCAAGAATTCACATTTTCAATAGCTCCATAGATAATTTCTGTATTTGATGTTGGGAAGCAACCATAGCGTAGGAAATTTAAAAGAGAAAAATCACTGACAACTCTTTTAAGATTCTCCATCATGCACTTCCAACCAAATGGTATACCTCCTGCAGCACCTCCAATAACCAAGTCCTCAAAACCGGTCATTGCCAACTCTCTTGCATTGGTAGGGTCCTTTCCTGACTTCACAATCTCGGCTATACCCTCATAGAGCATTATCTGCACAAAGGAAAATGTTGAACGATAAATATACCTAGCATAATAGACTGCTGTAAGAGTGTAGAGCAATGGTAAGTATACGTATTTTCCATTTATGAATATAGTTATCCCTCAATTTTTTCTCTGCCTGCAATGCACCTCAATTATCACACCAACATAACCTCCAAATGTGAAGGCCATGCATGCATTACCAGCCTATCACATGCTGATTAACTCTAATGGTCCACAATGCAGTGAGTATCTTATAATTATTAAATCACCTCTCTTCATACATTTACAATATATATAATGATGAATGTAAAATAATCCACAAATACTTTCATCTTTACCATCAAACCAGCAAAAGGAACATCCCTCCCAATTGTTGATGCAAACCTGTAATCCACATAGCAAATCTATCAAGAAAAACACAACGTTTCCTTGCATTAAATTTAAAAATGTAGGAACTACAGCTAACCCTGGTGACCAAAACTAAACTGACTTGGTTTGCAATATGTGGAGAGAGAGAGAGAGTGCGTGTGTGTATGTGTGTGTTTCTGGATATGCACAAGCGTGCCTCCCATTCAGATTTACAAGCACAGTGGAAAATTCCATTTAATTCATTTGAATACTTAAGTTTTTTCTGGCACAAGTCAGCTGTCTTCTGCTTCACGTTGCCTCTGTAATGGCTCTTGCTTCGTTTAGTATCGAGGCTTATCATTATAGGGGTAGCAGAACGTATTTAATCTCTACTACCAAACATGTGGTGTCCTGATGCCAATATTGAATTTTGGCAAACCAAAACATGAAAACTCAGTAGAACCACATATGATGGTTATCTACCACTCTTATGCTCCATATGCTGTGGACATGATTGAATTATCAGGAATTCACGATTCTATTGTGGAAGAAGTAGTCATATTGACCATTTGAGCATTCACCTTACTGTGTAAGTCAAGTATCATAGCCTTTTAAGGTACGACTTGGTTCCTTGTGGAGTTCTCTTGGGTCTCTTTAATAGAAAGGTGTCAATTGTTGACTTTGCATATTAAGTAAAACTAAAACATTTATTTGTTACAGAAAAAAGGCGATGCGTGTATCAAGTTCCACTGGAAGGAAAATTTACTATAAGAGGGAGAGAATTTATGTGGTCAAACATCACTGAAATTGTAAAACATCAAACTCTAATGTCAAACTTTAGCCCACAGACCTAAATAAGAAATTATATCTGAATCCGAGTCAACAGTAGAAGATTCAACCCTGTTTAGTTTGCACTTCCTGATAACCTAAAAGATCTGTTAGCAACTGGAAAAGCAATGCGTAACACTTTTATGCTTCAATTATGTAACAATCTCAGGGACATGATGACGACTTAAGATGAACTTAGCCATAAACCTACCCAGAGAACAAACCTCTGATTCCCTCTTGTTGGACGATGGAGATTGCGGCATGAGAGAACTTCTTGTAATATTCTACTTCTTGAGCAAGGGGTTTCCCTGATTTTGCCATTCTGGCCTCCCAACTTTGGAGTGATCCTTGTATCTGCATTCGTTGCTTGATTACCTCACAAGGAACATAGACTACAGAACCGATTGTATCTCCTGAATTAACAATAATTATGCAATTAGAACTGCACCATTTGTATACACCCAAACACATGCAATGAGCCTTACAAAGAACTGAGAAAAAGTGTACAAGCATATAGGCCACTTAGGTGAAGTGGAGAAGCTTGTAAGAGGGCTGCCTTTCACATGACCAGATACTGTTATAAGTCTTACGAGTGTTACCAGGGACTAACGGAGAAAAGTTTTTATAATTCATATGGATGGTTTAATCCAATAGTGGAATGTAGTGTAGGCAGAAATTCTAAAAATTAGTAAACAAGTACAAATTGCCTTACACCCAAGGAAGACCAGATTAAAACTAAATGGAAAGGCACACTTGAACATAATATGTCCTCTCGATTGATCCCCGCATAATGCAAGCAACTAATTGGGTTCAGTACATACCTAAGTTCATAATCAACTAATAATGCCTGCAACTACTATTCAAATTAAGTACCCCTGGCTTCCTGATTATTGTAACATTGTATAACTCGTATACTGTGAAGGCCCATGATCCGCTACATTCACAGTAATCACACAATCAAAACCTGTTTTCTCGGTTTATTGATGGTAGATCAATGAAATAGCAGAAAGAAACATTTTTCAGTTAGTATCCTTTGTGTGATGAGGAAGATGATATCTGAAAATTAGAATATGATTATATACACACGTAAATCAAGTCTCACTTTTCAAAACGAGCATATCATCAGGGTATTAATGGCTTGTTGGAGCTAAATGCCATGAGGAAGTTTCATCACATGACGTTAGACAGCACTTCGGCAAGAGTATCTTTGCAAATTTTGATGAGAAATGAGCAATCTTGTTTCTTCTCGTTCATTTCACATCATCAATTACAGAGTAGGACAACCAACAACTCTGAAGTTTAAAAGGAATGGGCCCCCGCGAGGAAGCTCATCTTTGACAGCTACCATGTGAGTATCTTTCACCAAGGTTTTGCAGGTACTCATGTAAATAAGCTATCTCTCAACAACAGCTATGGCTTTTCTGGTAATCTTAATTAGGTTTATAGAGGATCATATGTGATGTGGCAGCCAACATATTAGGGTTATGGAACCCACAGGCTATAGTGATGAATCCACAGTAACCAAAATCTCATTTCCCCGTGGAATGCTGACCACTCAAGAAAAGTGCCTCAATATTTTCTGAGGCTACGCCTACACGTTTACATGTTATTCACTCTTGTATGTGCTCCAAGATCTGCTTCTTTAGCCTCTCTATCCTATCCCAACATCCCTCAAATGTTAGACGTTTATCTTCTTTCACCTATTAAAATACTGTGGCCTCCAATGTTAAACCTTTATCAAACTTCACAGTCAGGGTAGGATAGATATTCATTCAACAGTTCTGTAAACGTGTTGGTTTTATAATAAGACTCACTTTCTCCCTGTTAAAAATAGATACGTTGTTTTTCTATTTTCTGGAATAGATACAGCAAGTATTTTACATCATACATCCACTTTCTGACATATGTTCAAAAAACTACATTTGTATTGTGGTTTCATCATTATTTCCCGGAATCAGCTGCCCCTTAACTTGTAATACAGAAACATGTAAACCTTCCATGTCAGTTATACCATGTGTGAGAATTTCGCTTTCTTTATACGTACCCACAGGCCTAGAGTGTTGAAAGAAATATAAATATTAAACTCTTATTAGTACCTAGACCACCTCTTAGTGATGTTCTACGCCTGCACACAGGGAATTTCTCTTTCCTGAAAATTAGACATAGGCTAAACATGTGAAGAAAGTTCGAGCATAAATACCTAGAGCACCAGCACAGAAGTGTGAAATTGGGCTAGCTAGTTCTGGATGCCTCTGGTTTATCCAAGATCTGGAAAGTTCAATCAAACCAAAATAAGTCGCCCCAGATGCAAATGATCCCGTCATTCCTGCTGCAATTCCTCGATACAGTCCTACAAGTACAATATTCATTTACTAATTCTAAGTCTACTCTAATCAGCAAAAAGATTAGATGATCTTCTCGAATAGGAAGAAATTAAAGAAAACTACATAAAAAATATACAGTAACTTTTTAGAATTCATCAAAAATAGGAGAATATAAATTGTAAATTGCCAAAGGAAAGAAAAAAACATAACAAGTTTGAATTCTGATTGCCACTATAAGCAATGATAGTAAAGTGTCACATAAAAGCTTGAGGCTAACTCTTGTTGAAGATGTGAATACCAATCCAATGCATCTCCATGGGATTGGGAACAAAGCTCAAGGGAATAAGAAGGTACCTACCTATCCACCAAATCTACAATTCCACATTCTAATACGTTTAAGAATTTGGGAGGTATACTAGCAACCCTTCCTTCTTAGAAAATACTTGAAGTTCCTAGAAGACATTGTGATACGTGTTTACCATAGGTCATTCAATAAAAATTGCCAGCAGCAGCTATCTGAAGACTGTAGCTTTATTGTTAACATAAAGATAACAGGTATGGATATGAGTTACCTTTGGAGCCATCGTTTTTGAGCACAAGCTTAAGAACCTCAGTGAACCTTGTGCTTTCCTACGGGAACATCACGTGAGAAATCAAGAAATTGCAATATTCCATCACAGAGCAAATCGACTTCGTTAAAGCCACTGCTCGTAATGGGGAGGCGCAAACAGATAAGGAGAAAAGGAAGACGTGCACAAAAGAAAGATAATTGCAGTACCTGGACAGTGGAAATGAAAGAACCCCCGCTTTGCATCCTTGTTTTCACGGTGTCCACAGGATGCATGAGGCTTTCTCCGATACCTGCAGCCACTCCACCACAAAGAAACTCTCGCCAGGCTGCACAGTCCAACGGAAAGAGCCATGCTCAGATAAATCCGCACTAGGGAAAAGTAGACAACAATCTAGACATGTGCATGCATGTGGTGTGTGCATGAGAGTAAATGTTCACATTTCAATTATTGACATGGGGAAGGTCGAGAACCACTGCCAGGATCAAACCAGATCGAAGCAAATCCATATCTTTGCCTTCAACCGAAGTCAAATCAAGGTCACATGAACGTCCATCTGATGTCTTCCCAGAAGGCCACAGTGACAGATCACGGAACATAAAAATGGATGAAGCATCACAACAACAACAACAACAACAACAAGACTAAGAAAGAAGAACAAGAAGGACAAGAAGAAGAAGAAGATGATGATGATGATGATGATGATGATGGAAGGAAGGACGGAATGCAGGAGAAAGCAAAGAGACGGAGAAAACAAAACAACGGGAGGAGCAATGGAGGCCAAAAGGAGAAGTGCAAAACCAGAAAATGGAAGAGAGATTCGTTACCTTCGTTCCAGAAGTAGTCGGGGATGGAGGGGCTGGATCTGGCGGCATCGGCCATGGAAGGCAGGAAACAACAACGGAGGAGACAGAGAGAAGCAGAGAGCTATGGAAGCTTACTCTGTTTCTGCTCCTCTCTTCTTCTTCTTCTTTCTTCTTCTTCTTCTTCTTCCTTCTTTCTTCTTCCAAGTCTTTTTCTTCTTCTTCTTATTTTTATTCTTCTTTTTCTTCTTCTAAGTCTTGATGTACAAACTGTATACATTTCAGTTTTTTTTTTCCCTTTGATTTTTTGGGTTTTTTTTTTGCCCTCTACAAACTTATATTTTTCTGGCCTTCTCTTATCCATTCATGAATTCATGTGTTGGTTGAGAGAGATTTCTTTGAGCCCATCACAATCTCAGTTGTTGTTGTTGTTGTTGTTGTTGTTGTTGTTGTTGTTGTTGTTGTTGCTGCTACTGTTGTTGTTTTTCTATCGATCTGTGTTTGGTGCGAAATTTATCAGTTGTGGCTCGAGCTTGAGCTGTCTGAAATCGCAGCTCTTGCGATCCGAATCCGTTTCATCACGCAATCTGATTCGAGTTCCACAACAAACTTATATTTTTCTAGCCTTCTCTGATCCATTCATGAATTCATGTGTTGGTTGAGAGAGATTTCTTTGAGCCCGTCACAATCTCAGGTGTTGTTGTTGTTGTTGTTGTTATTGTTGTTGTTGATGTTGTTGTTGTTGTTTTTCTATCGATTAGTGTTTGGTGCGAGATTTATCAATTGTGGCTCGAGCTTGAGCTGTCTGAAATCGCAGCTCCTGCGATCCGAATCCGTTTCATCACGCAATCTGGTTCGAGTTCCACAAGCCTAGTTTATCGAGGCAGACCTTGCAGTTCGGACGGTTTCAAAAACATGGCTCGAAACCACTGCCTGAACTGGCTTTAAACGGCTCGAACGGTTCGATTCCATGGTCTTGGCTCGATTCAATTTTCCGAAACCGAATCTGAACGAATCCTTGTCGATAGATACATTGTGGTTTGGGTCAGCTATTCGCCCCAAAATCGAGCGTTGGCGACTGATCTAGACACCGAATCAACCGATTACCACTCAAAACAAAACGAATTAGCAAGAAGATCTTTACTGAATCCCTACATCGTCGTCATCATCATCCGTGTAATACTTGTCGGTTCGCATCCGCAATCGCAAACATTTCGAATTCACTTTGAAACTACAGAATGTGTGTTGCATCTATCTAAAAGAGTGACGACAGAGAGTTCGCGAAGACACTGGAATCAGATTTAGGGTTTAGGGTATTCCCAAGCCTGTTTGAGGACCATATATTGCACCGGTACGTAGAAAGATCAAACCTTCAAGTACCAATAGGTCAATATTAGGTCAATCGTTCAAGCACCGATAGGGCAATACCAGGCCAATCATTAAAGCACCATCAGGTTACTCCCTCAAGCACCATTAGATCAATCATTCAACCACCATTAGGCCAATTATTCAAGCACCATTAGGTCAATGTTAGCGTCACTCATTCCAGCACCATAAGGTCAATATCAAGTCAATCATTCAAGCACCATTAGGTCAATATCAAGTCAACCATTCAAGCACCATTAAGTCAATGTCAGGTCAATCATTTCAAGCACACATTAGGTCGATCTCAGGTCAATCCCTCAAGCACCACTAGGTCAATCATTCAAGCACCAGCAGGTCAATATTAGGTCAATCATGGAAGCACAATTAGGTCAAATATTAGGTCAATCATGGAAGCACCATTAGGTCAAAGATTAGGTCAAGCATGGAAGCACCATTAGGTCAAAGATTAGGTCAAGCATGGAAGCACCATTAGGTCAAAGATTAGGTCAATCATTCAAGCACCATCAGGTCAATCATTCAAGCACCATCAGGTCAATCATTCAAGCACCACTAGGTCAATCATTCAAGCACCATTAGGTCAAATATTAGGTCAATCATGGAAGCACAATTAGGTCAAATATTAGGTCAATCATGGAAGCACCATTAGGCCAAATATTAGGTCAAGCATGGAAGCACCATTAGGTCAAAGATTAGGTCAATCTCTCAAGCACCACTAGGTCAATCATGCAAGCACCATTAGGTCAATCTCTCAAGCACCACTAGGTCAATCATTCAAGCACCATTAGGCCAAAGATTAGGCCAATCATTCAAGCACCATCAGGTCAAAGATTAGGTCAATCATTCAAGCACCATCAGGTCAATATTAGGTCAAACTCAGTCAAGCACAAGCCAATCTCTTCTTGAAGAAGAAGAAGAAGAAGAAGAAGAAGAAGAAGAAGAAGAAGAAGAGAAGAAAGGAAAGCAAGAAAGCCATGGATTCATCAGAGACGGTGAAGCAAAGCAGAGCAATGGCCATGGGAGGAGGAGGAGGAGGAGGAGGGGGAGGAGGCGTCTTAGCTGCTGTTGAGGAAGCTCGCGAGCTCAGCCATGAAAGCTCCCAAGCTTTCGGAGCTCTCCGGCGCGTGGAGATGGAAGACATGGCCTTCTCCCGGGGAGAGGAAGAGCTTGGATCGTCTCCCGGCGTCGCAGAGAGCCTGGTGGTAGCTCTCCCCTCGCTGCCTCGTCGGATCTTCGCCTGCAACGGCGACCAGCGATGGAGGGAGCTCGGCGGCTCGCCTCAGAAACCCTAATCCTCCGCGAAGCAGGGGGTTCTGGAACCTTCCGCCGTCCTTGGCCCCGCTCAGCTCCCACAACTTGGCCTCGAACGGGAAGGAGACATGGCCTTCCTTGGCCCCGCACCTGAAGAACGGATGGATGAAGATCAAGCCTCTCAACCCTAGCAGTTGCTGCTGCTGCTGATGATGATGCTGATGATGATCTCGCCCTGCCTCGCCTTCGGCTGCTTGATCTTGCTCTTCCTCGTCCTCGAACCCTAACCCTAGGATCGCTCGCATGGCGACGTGATGCACGATGTTGGCTCCCGCGCTGTCGCCGCCGAGGAAGCAGCGGGAGAAGTCGGCATGCCTGGCGAGCCATGGATCCGGGGATTCCACAGGAAGCACAGGAAGCACAGAAGAAGAAGAAGATGATGAGGATGAGGATGAAGACGATGATGGCCATGGCCATGGCGATGGCGATGGTGAAGATGGAGATGGAGATGGAGACGAAGATGCGGAAGAGGCGAGCTTGGCCTGGCGATGGAGCCATGCGAGAGCTTGGAAGCAGTCATGGTAGGCGGCGGGCAAGGGGTGCTCAGGGGCGAGGCGATAGTCGACGGAGACGATGAGGATCTGCGCATGGAGGGCGAGCTTGCAGTAGAAGGCGTGGTCCTCGGGGTTCATGGTGCTCCCCGTGACGAAGCCCCCGCCATGGAAGTAGAGCAAGATCGGGAGCCTGCTTCGCCTCCTTCTTCCTCCTCCTGTCTCCATCTCTGAATCTGCACCAGTGCAGGCTCCAGACGCAGCTTGAGGATCGGACATGGCGACGGCATCCTCATCATCCTCATCACCATCGTCTGCATCATCATCATCATCATCCACACAAGGTTTCTGCTGCTGCTGCTCCTCCTCCTCCTCCTCCTCCTGCTTCTCCTTCTCCTTCTCCTTCTCCTTCTCCTTCTCCTCCTCCTTCTCCTCCTCCTCCTCCTCCTGCTTCTGCTTCTGCTTCTGATTCTCCTCCTCCTGATTCTGCTTCTGCTTCTGCTTCTGCTTCTGCTTCTGATTCTGATTCTGCTTCTGCTTCGGGAGGTAGATCCGGACCATGGTTCCATGGCCAAGATCGAGGGCGATGTCCCTGGTGGAGACAGGATCTCCGGATGGGGACTCCGGGACCAGAGGCGGATCGTATGGAACCCTGTGGAAGCTCCCATCTCGCCATATCCTGCAGCTCAGCGAGCTCAGCACCACATCATCGTGAGCTTCCATAGCCATGAGCCATGACGAGATGGAACAAAACGAGATACTCACGAGAAGAGTATCTGCAACATATATGTGGGATAAAAGGACAATTGTTTTGGCAGCTTCCACAATTATGTTGTATGGGAACTTTGTCCCCCGATGAGTTAGATTTATGTCAATCTTGTAATACAGCACCTTGGACGGTTAACCTTGCATTCTTTATAGAAATGTTTTTTTTGTATTGTCGTGTTGTTTTAATACAAATATCCATTTACGGAAAAAAAAAGAAAACAAAACGAGAAGAGTGGATCGATGTAGCAGTGGCGTCGAATCCCTTGATCGGGATCGAGGAGGTTTCAAGTATTTATATTGTGAGTGCACTGAGACGGAGCTCGGATGGTGAGGCCATGAGCGAAAGGAGAATCGATGGTGCGAAGAACTCACGAAGCTCGGAACGACCAGAGAGAGAATACGAAGATTTGAGACGGAACAAAACGAGAAGAGTGGATCGAAGTAGTAGTGACTAGCGTGAAATCCCTTGATTGGGATCGAGGAAGTTACAAGTACTTATACTGTGTGCGTCGTCGACCTACAAGTAGTAGTAATATATATCTTTCTTTTGAATAGTACTCTAAACCCTTCTAGAACTTTCTAGAACTTTTTAGCGGTATGTGAGTATATTGTTTGTTTAGTTTTAAGTGTTACTGTGTGTTTATATTAAGATGGTTGAATATGATATCTTTTGATCTCAAGGTTGCCAGTTCAATTCTTATCGATTATACATATTTTTACGACACTGCCCTCCATTCTCTTCTTATTCCGTGTTTTGGGGGTGCACTCGCTTGGTGTATGGCTCTTACGAAACTAGAAATCAATAGTTTATCTAGTGTGTATTCGGCTCTCTGTCTCTGCTGTGTCCCGATCCGATCTTGCTCATCGTTCTCTCCGACTCATTGGTGGACCTATTCCCATTTGAAAACTGTGGCTGCTGCCACTACCCTCGATGACCTCTAGATGTGCCCAGCAACCTGTGGTGCAAATGCTTCTCACGAATTTTGCTTCCAATCCGACTATTTCTACCTATGGCCTCGAGTAGCAAAGTTCGTCCTTTGAGAATTAGGTTGGTGGCGGTGTCCTGATGTTTTGAGCACATAATGTGAAATGCATAGAGAAAAGGAACGTTAAAGAAGATATAGAAGAACTCAATAAATAAATAAAATAATAAAGCGAGTAAGGTGTAATGAATAAAACAGGTCATTGGGTCGATTATCATGTTATCTTTTTTCTCTCTAATTTTTTTTGTTTTTTTTTAACTTTATTTTCCTACTTTTTTCCTACGTTTTTTTTTATGGCGACCTACTCCACAACCTTTATAAGGAGTGACGTACATAGAGGGAAGGGAGAGAGACGAGATATGCCCTAATATACAAAACCCTAATACCCGATTATTAAAACCCTAATCTCTTCATAATTCCAATCTTCCTAATCTTTTCTCTAAACCCTAATACCTAATACCTTAATACCTAATTATTAAAACTTTAATCTCTTCCTAATCCCAATCTTTCTAATCTCTTCTCTAAACCCTAATACCTAATACCCTAATACCCAATTATTAAAACCCTAATCTCTTCCTAATCTTAATCTTCCTAATCTCAATCTTCTTAATCTCTTCTCTAAACCCTAATACCTAATACCCTAATAGCCGATTATTAAAACCCTAGCCTCTTCCTAACCCAATCTTCCTAACCCAATCTTCCTAACCCAATCTTCCTAACTCTCTCAATAATTTCTCTGTATTTTATTTATGTTTAATCACCTAAATCTGGGAACAACTTTGTAGTAATATTTGATAATTAAAATCATATTTTGAATCTCTTAGCAAATTGTCCATCTCCCGGTTCAGAACCCTAGCAGTTCCACCCGGACACATACATTTGGAGCTGTATAGCCCAAATACTACGACATCTGGCGGTGTACAAATTGAAGACATATTGCAATGCCGATAATTGGACCGCCAAGAAAGCCAATAATTTCTCTGACAAGGTTTGATGGTCCATCGGGCCCAACTTTGACCTTTATAACAGTGTTTTTGAGTTCGCGTATTGTTTTTGCAGCTCTTGAATTTCACAGGTTTTATCACAACGCCGAAAGCATGATAGATTGCATTCTAACGCCTACTGAAATTACAAATTACAAATTAACACCTGGTTTTTGAAAAATTAACTCTCGGTTAATTGATTGACACCTAATTAATTAGATTCTCGAATCGTTGGTTTATGTTAATTGAATAGCGAGGGAATCACTTAGTAAACGGCATTAAGAAGTTTGAAGCAATTAGTGAGAAACATGTGGCAATTTCGCCATCAATATTATGGTAATCTTGGGGTTTAATTGAGACGTTGTATCATCAAACTTTGTCGACTGGTAATTCGTTGTGTTTTCTCGAAGCAAGATGCTGCGAGAACACCTTCTCGACACTTGCATGTTCTGACCTTCCAATCGCTCCTTTCCTTTGAGTGCCAATACGGTTCGGAGGGAATTGGCATGAGAATTCCTCGAAAGATAAAAATGCAAAGAAAAAGAAGGGAATCACTAAGATATACCGATTCCAAGTATCAGGAAAGAAAAAAACGAAAGAAATCAATTGAGATAGTGAAATTTTGTATATGCCAGGAGACGAGCTTTACACGAGAGCATTACAAACTGGCATTCAACTAGAATGGTTTGATGTTTGAGCCGAGCTCGAGTTATAAATCTTTCATTCTCTCTCACTTGTTAAGAGTTAATCGAGCTTACGAATACGAGGACGTGATTAAGGTCTGGCTTCTTAATCTGGCCTTCGAGTAGTAGACCTGTCGGTAAGCTGTGAGGCAAGGTAATTATTTGCCAGACCCTGAACTTGCAACCTTAAAATCGATCGCATGCTAGGAAACCTGCCAAGAAGAGAGCGGGAGTTGCAGACAAAATTGCAGAATCGTTTTGCTCAGTCGCTTACGAGTTACGACACGATCTGTTCCTCTGCAACGTATCTGAAAAGATGCCTGAGCCCATCCGATCCCTTTTGGGATTCGCATTCATGTGGCTCGATACTTTTAAGCACATGCTCGATCGAGGTCTCAAGTTCGAATCTGGCGCAGAATCATGCACATGCAGATACACATACATGCATACATACATACGCAAGTCATGATAGAACAGAAGCTTCTTTCGATTATAACGTAACACCGAAGGCACCAACCCCCAATCACATGCATGCATACCAACCGACCACAATCCATATATATGTAGTCTGCAATATACTTTACGAGAACAATAGGTCTTGATCTGATCTAGGAAGAGAGTTGTGGGAATCTTCTTCTAATCATCGCATATCATACGGTGAGGGCACCAGTCCCCGATACATGAACCCTCACATGCATGCATCCATACATATATACATACATCCATCCATACATACATCCTTCCATACATACATACTTACACACAAACATACATACATACATACACACATGCATGCATACATACATACACACATGCATGCATACATACATACACACATACAAAATAGAGCCAAAGATATGTACACGAACACAAATTTATACTTACATGCATGCATGCATGCATGCATTCACACACATGCACGCACATATACACATACGCACACATACATACATACAAAATAGAGCCAAACATATGTACATTTACATGCATGCATGCATGCATACACGCATACACACACACGCGCACATATACATACATACACTGACATACATGCACAAACACACACACATACATACATGCATACAAAATAGAGCCAGACATATGCACATGCTCACAAACTTACATTTACATGCATGCATGCATGCACACACACATACACACACATACACGCACATGCACACACATGCATACATACACGCATACATGCATGCATGTATACATACATACATACATACATACATACATACATGCACACATCCATACATACACACATGCACACAGACATGCATGTAGACATGCATACATACATACATACGCACACATGCATACATACACACATGCACACAGACATGCATGCATGCACACATACATACATATAGATACACACATGCATACATACACACATGCACACATGCACACATGCATACATACACACATGCACACATGCATACATACATACATACACACATGCACACAGGCATGCATACATGCATACATACATACATACATACACACACATGCATACGTACACACATGCACACAGACATGCATGTAGACATGCATACATACACACATACACACATGCACACAGACATGCATGCAGGCACACACACATACATACAGAAACACACATGCATACATGCACACATGCACACATGCACACATGCACACATGCATACATACATACACACATGCACATATGCACACATGCACACATGCATACATACATACACACATGCACACATACATACATACATCCATACATACACAGAAGACAAATATTGTGACTTTAATTCAATTAAATTTGAAATGGATTTGAATTTTCGAGGAGCAGAGAATCAGAAGCCTTCCTTTTTCTGTTCGATCAACTCCATCGATCCACGACTCACAGAAAAACCCTAATTCCCCGAAATCATCCCTCGCTCCCTTCCCCCCAGACGACTCCTCTATAACCATCGCTGTTGGAATGCTCTCGTATGATTCAACGTTTGTACCGATTGGGGAAATTGGATCAATTCTTGGATGGTGTGGTTTTTTTTTTTGTTTTGTTCTTGTGGGGGTCGGATTATAGCTTTGCGATCTACAAGACAGAAGTATCCGATGCCAGAAGGGAATGAGAATTGATCTTATGTCGCTTTTGATTATACAGATGCAGATGAGGAGCGTGCTCGGATTTCCCGCATTTTTCCGCTGCTCCGATCTGTTTCCGGTAACTTCCCGAAGTCGAAAACCATCTTCTGCAAGTTCTCGTGATCTTGCTCCCCGTCTTTTTTGATCAATTTAAGTCTAGAATTGATCTTTTTGAATTGATAACATGTTTGCATCAATAAATTTAGAAAGTAATATTTGCTAGCAAAATCGAGCTTTTCGGTGCACGCTTTCGTGACAACTGATCTGTTCATTGCAAGGAAATACCATGCCATTCCTGGTCGCTCATGAAGGAGCAATAGTCAACGCTGCTGAATACAGAATCTTCTGATTGGGATTTTTGCATGTCGCCTGAATGATTTCTTTTTCTAAAGCTAGTTTAAGAACAAAGGAGCAGCCCTCTATGCTTTGAATTGCGATGAAAAGAAGCTTTACGAGCCAATAATGATGCATATAATTGTGATTGTGAACAAATTGTAATGTCTCTTGCTGGTTTTCCTCGACAGGCATGGAGGGATCACGATTTCTCACCGTGTTTCAAAGAATTATATCCTTAAAAATATAATATCTCAAAAATGCGCTTTTATCTTCAATGATTTACCGCATTACATTCGAAAAGTTTATTCCTTGATCATCCTTACAGTATTTGGCTGTGCTGCGAATTTGATAACGGTGGTTCTTATTTTGTTCTATAGCATCCAAGCTTCCATTGCATCTAGGAAGGTAAGAATCAAAACCAGAATCATCTTAATCTCTGAAGTTAGTTGGGCGTTTTCTGCTATTGATCATGTACTGTCTATTTGGTCTATTCATGTTGATAGAGAAATTGATAAGCATCAAATTACATTTAAGACTGGTCCGTAGAACTTATTATCATCATCATCATCATCATCATCATCATCATCATCATCATCATCATCATCTTATGTATCATTGTGGCTTGGATTTTATGCAGAATGTGAGAAAATCATTCGGATTGTTGGCGCTAAAGAGGTCTTTGATTTGTTCAAGGGCATTATCAACCATAGCGATTCTTGTCACAGTGGTGCAATCATTTCAGTTGATTCTAGATAAGGATGAGTTTGAGAATCCTCAAAATCATACTTGGTTTTATCTTTTTCTACAAGGAATTGCATGGGTATATGGCGTTTCTTTCATCAATAGAATTGTCGTTTTGATCTGGTTAATTACATTTATACTCATGACAAGCACATGTAATCATCAAACTTCAAAACGATCCTTTTTGGGTCACAAAATTTTGAGTTTTTAATCATATTTAGTTCAAATTAGATGAACATGGTTTATGTGTATCAGCGAGGAGACTTCTTCATGTATTGCTGATGGTAACGTTTCTTGCCTTGTGGCAGGTATCTTCTTGCTGGATAGTACATTATCACTACGAAGTTGTGATAACTGATTTTCTTGTCCTCCGTATCTGGTGGCTTTTGAGGCCACTATTGCATTTTCCATTTTTATACTCAAGTTTATGGAAGTCATCAGAGGTGATTAGTCATTATCACCTGATACAATTGCTAACAATGAAACATTGTGTGCTATATTATGAGTTGCTACCAGTTTGAGTTAATAAGAAGCACCTACCCTGATTTTCTTGTTCAGGGGCTGTAATAATGCATTGAAACTGGATGCTATATTTTAAGTCACTATCATCTTAGAATATCATAACTCGCCTCTATAGGTAGTGACATTCTTCGTACTGTTCATGCCATGAATCTTACGAAGAAACAGCAAACCCCAGATTCTATGGCAAGAAAAGATGTAAGAATATTTAGATACTGGTAAGAGGTTATAGATCAACGTGGTTTGATGATAATAAATTGTTCTGAAACTGGCCATTGGTCAAGGTGGAGTTGATGAATTCGTAGATTGGGAAAACCATTTGTGTCATATTACAGGATATAATGCATTAAATGTGCATAGAATTTTACAACACAGTCTAAACCGTGTAATTCTTAATGTAAGATATTCAAACTGTGGTTAGAAACTGTAGATCTTACCTCTTGCTGGAAAAAGTTTATAAAGTGCAAACTATTCAGCTTTTAGAAACGAGATGGAAGGTCTAGTATATAACTGGAAAATATATAACATTGATCGTTTCTATACTAGTATTCTGCTTTTACCTGTTTGCATGATCTAGCATGTTGATTGATTGGGTTTTAGCTTGATGAAATCTAAATTTTATTTTTCGAAGTGGCCTTGTTAGGTTCTATGGTCTCTTTATGTACTAGAAGAGATCATTCTTGCAACAATCTCGTCATTCTTTGGGCTACTAATCTTTGTCTTTGGATGGAAGTTCTCCACAACGCTGAATTTGAACAATAGGTGGGTTTTGTCAATCAACATCTAATACTACTCTTTGGATGAGTTGAATGCCTATTGATTAATTGGATGGTGGAATGTATTCTCTATAATTCATGAATGTCCATAAACTCTTAATAAACCTTTCTATCACATGAATTATACTGCTGTTACAGGGTCTGCCTGCCATTCTTCATAGAAAAGGAATAGACACTCAATTTTCTGTATGCACTTAGTTCTCGACCTTATACTTCATTTGTTCGCTTATGCTGATAGTGTTTATAAACGTGGAGAAGAATAGAATGAAGCACCTTAATGTAGAGATAAAACCAAAATCAACACCAACAGATGAGCTGATTGCAGCTTATGAATATGAATTTTCTGTGAAACTGATGTTATTATTCGATATACGGAAGGTAGTAATGTGAACTACAAATAAGATTGTTTGGAAAACATGGTAAATTGACAGCAGATACAAGTTTCTGCTTTGTGAGCATTAAAATATATCTTTCCAGTATCAGCCACTATGGATGATACAAAGAACATAGGTCAT
The DNA here is from genome assembly GCA_037176905.1 of Azolla pinnata. Lineage (NCBI taxonomy): Eukaryota > Viridiplantae > Streptophyta > Polypodiopsida > Salviniales > Salviniaceae > Azolla > Azolla pinnata. Next base: position 73,503 of record JBBBWG010028201.1, read on the forward strand.
GTAATCAGATAATGTTTGCTAGAGGAGTCTATTTCTCCACGGAGTGTTAACATAAAGGAATCAAAGTAAAGCTCAGAATTGCGGATTCCCTGGCATTGAGCTAGTAGACTAGCCAAAAATGCCTAACAAATCTAGTTGATGATAATGGTTCCCATAATCAAGATAATACACTATCAAAGAGAGTGATGAAAAGTTGACGGGAAAGATGGAAATGAGGGTAGAGATGCTGTGATCTGTGGATGCTTATATAGATCCCTTCTTTGTAAATTCATCACAGATTTGCAACTATAAGAGGGGTAGCCACATAGTTTATGTACATTTCCAATTTGTTTTATTTTATTAGCCAATTTATAAAATCCATGAGAAAGTATGTTTTGGTCTCATGGGTCAATTTTCTATTTTGAAGATGTAAATAAGCTAGTCCTTCCTCTCTTGCTTTGAAAAATCGGTAAGAAACGCAAACATTTGATTTGCTTCAGGCATTCCATATACTTTGTAGAATGTTATTTCAGCCATGGTTTTTGAGGTGTTTGTTGATATAAATGTATGTTTTTGAGGTGTTTGTTTGATCCAGTGAATATTCTATATTTATTTGTTTATCTTGAAAATAAATGTTTGACTTTACTGGGGATTTTCCCTATCAAGGGAATTTCCATTATTGACAGATCCCCTTCTACATTCAGAAAGTCTTGAAGGAAGAAAAAAGACATTTCCAGCGGTATGTGTCAAAGAAGTGTGAGTTCAGTGTTGAGGGGTTATAAGGAAATTTTAAATCTGAAATGGATGGCAACATAGAATGTATTAGTGTCTTTGAAGAGTTAGATTTTGATTGCTTTATGGATTGTAATGCACCGAATGAGTGGTTTTGTGGTTAGATTAGCTGGTTTATGTTGCTACATAAGCATAGTTTCCAGCCTGGTTATTAGTTTGCCTTTTTTAAACTCTGGATAGCAAGAGTTTGCTGAAACAACAATCAAATTATATATGGTAGTGACAATCCAACTTCTAGCGATGTAATAGCAATGGTAGTGATCTAGTTATGTACGTCATGAATATTTTATGTATGCTGTAAGGTGTTCACCAGTTGCAGCATACACAATACTCTCCTTTCCACCTGACAGCTTGGAGCATGTTTGCTATGATTAATAATACAAATGTTTGATCACCTAGGTTATCAATGCTGTAAGGATTCTGTATAGTGTTTTTATGGTTTCAAGTAAAAAGCTCACTGTTCTTTCCTCTCACATTAAAAGATCTTCTAAAAATCTTTCATAAGGTTGGGCTTTTATGATGTAGCTTATGATACAAATTAAAATATCAGATAATAATGTTGAACAAAAATAGTATTACCTCCTATAAAGAGCTCCATTGCTTTTTGTAGGGCAATTCACTATGGAATTCTCTTTTCTTTATGTGGGTAACACCGTTAATGGAGCTTGGAACTGTTCAACAATTAGACTACAAGGATTTGCTGATATTACCTGAACAATTGGACCCTAGCAATTGCTCAAAGTATTTGTTAGAATCATGGGCAAAAGAGAAGAAACGTACAGATCATGATCCATCATTTCTCCATGCAATCTACATTGTATATCGATGGCAATATCTTCTAATTGGCATTGTTAAGGTAGTAATTGTTTATGTTTGTTGTTTTGATGTTATTCTTACACATCTTTGTAAGTCTCTCATTCATATTTCTTGCTATTGCTTATAATTGGTAGTTGTAGTCTTGCTTCCTTTGAAATCATTGTGGCATTGATGCATGGTCTGAAGTGATATAGAATCTAAAAAGATGCGATTCCTGCTCTAATAATAAGCATAAATAAAGGTGAAGAGGAAGGTAATGATAATGGCCAGTGCCGTGTTCTATCGTTGGTGGGATTATCACTACATCGTTCCTTTTATATACATCAAAGCAGCTCCTCCGAAATCTCTATTTCCACATTTCTCTTTTCATTAATGAGTTCAAGGAATGATTAAATTAGGAAACTGTGATTCCTTCTTGCAATCCTCTAGATGTAATTACTAATCTAAGTATTTTTTTACACCAGATTCAGTCGATTTTTAAGAATAGAAAGGGCCTAGTTTTGGGAAAAAAAGTATTTTCCCTTGAGTAAGCAGTATTTAGCTCAGCTAGCTTTCAATGTGCTCTTTGGTTTTTTACAGTTCTTTAATGATTCTCTGGGATTTCTCGGACCATTATTCTTGAATTTAATAGTACGAAGCATGGAAGATGGTAATGACTTATATTATGATTCATAATTCAAGAATGTTGTGCTGAAACATAATGCACCATCTCATTTATTTCGAATGAATGACTTTGTAGCATCGTCAGACAGCATAAGTCGAGGATATTGGTGTGCTGTGGGCATTGGTATTGTCTCTGTATTGAGGTATGGCTTAACTTTTAGAGCTTTATTACTACCTATACCCTAATCCCTATGTCAAAATAGTTCAGATTCTTTCTGATTAATACCTCTTGAATATTCTTTTGGAGGGCATTCTTTGGGACACAATACACATTTCTTGTGTCTAAGCTGAAATTACAGCTGCGAGCAAGCATCATCACTCTAGTTTACCGTGAAGTAAATAATTAATTATTTTTCAAACACAATATCTTGGAGGAAAGATATCGTAAATTACTGTGATTTAATTCATGTTTAATGTTATTTGACTGCATTTAGGCTTTACATCTGAGCATAGCTGAACAAAACGGTTTTTCGAATGGAGAGATTCAAACGCTCATGTCTGTTGACTCTGAACGCATTGTCAATTTGTGTGGCAGTTTACATGAACTCTGGAGGTAAAAGGTGTTATTTATACTTTCAATTGTTTCAATAAACATATAGCTCTCACTTTGAACGGCGAAAACTATATTATATATACTGATCATGGGGAATGAAGCACATTTAAGAAGAATTTGTTCAAGTCCCTAATAACAATACTGATTCCCAATCCTTCTTTCAGCTTACCTCTGCAGATGGCAATTGCATTGGGTTTGCTGTACTTGCAAGTGAAGTTTGCTTTTGTTGCAGGGCTTGTAGTCATAATCTTATTGATTCCAGGTACTTTGAGGATCTCTCATGCTTCAATATGGTGAAGAATGAATCTTGTCTAATCATGCTAAAAATATCCTTCTTTCTTCTAGTCAATAAAGTGATTGCATCAAAAATAAGCATTGCGAGTCAGCTCATGATGAAAGCAAAAGATGAGAGGTTTTTACATATCCATTTACACATTCTTTTTATCTATGTTAAGGAAGCGTAGAACCCAGAGTGATCTTTTCTTGTAGGGTTCAGAAAATGGGTGAAATTCTAACATATATCCGGACTATCAAGATGTATACTTTGGAAAAGTTCTTTTCCAGCAAAGTGATGGAAAGTAGGAAAGAGGAGGTCAAATACTTGGGGGTAAGTGGGATTTTGTTTTGGTAAATGAGAGTAGTGAATACAATTATTTTTCTCATGGCTTTATTTGATGGATTGAAGTTTTTACAGTGGAATAGTTTCAAAAACCAGGAACTATGAATTGCTTGTTTTAGATTCTAACATCATCTCTCCTTGTTTGCAACTGACCTTATGTTTAGTCATTGTATGCATTTTCCTTTCTCGCTTGGATAGATGTGTTTGGAACATTGGATTGCCTATTCCTCTAGTGAGGAGGACATCTGAGAATAGTTTTTATTGACATACTATGGTGTGTGGATTAGACCATTATCCACCTCCAAGATGAAATAAGTGCCCACATCTGTGTATTTAGTTCGATCATGTTCAGCTGGTTTTGTGGTGTGCTCAAGGCAGATTTGTTGTCACAGTGGAGCCAGTTCATGTATTCAGGTTCAGTCCTCCGCTTGTGTCACTAGATTCCTGTAAAAGTGTAATACTTCTTTTTTTGAAGAGGTGTAGCTTGTTGCAATGAGATATTATAGCATGCAGTGGACTACCTATAAAGTTAAATGTTTAGGGCTATAAATTGAAATGGTTTGTACGTTTTTTAATAAATTTAAATGATTTGTATTCTGTTGTAAATTTAAATGCAAGAAATGAACTAATGGCAAGTTTTCGATATGCTAAGATCCTGTTGATGTTTGTTCCAGGTGCGCAAATATTTGGATGCGTGGTGTGTTTATTTTTGGGCCACTACACCAATTTTGTTTTCTGTCTTTACATTTGGACTTTACTCCGTCCTTGGTTATCATTTAGATGCTTCTATAGTAAGGGTTCTAAACATGGATTGAAAAAGAAATAATCCCTTTTCGTAGTAGAAGGTTTGAAAATTATTTTTTACTTTTCAACAGTCTTACAATATGCTGCTGTTGTAGGTATTCACCAGTCTTGCTCTTTTCAATATACTTATTTCTCCTTTGAATTCATTCCCATGGGTTGTAAATGGGATTATAGAGGTAATCAAATCTTGACATTAATGTTTCCTCAGTCCGTGTGTAGTTACTAAGTTCTGAATTTTAACATTCTGTATCACCAATTACAGGCATTTGTTTCTCTTAAAAGGCTCAAACGGTTTCTATCAACCCCTGAGATTAAGCAGTCACCTCAAATTGATGCTGAGTATACAACCACAGCAGGAGATACTCCTAGTCTTTCTATTTGTATTCAGGATGCAAACTTTTCTTGGGCCCATAACTTACAAAAAAATCCAAAGCTAAACCTAAAATCAATCAATCTAAGTATTCTCAAAGGGAGTAAAGCTCTCATCATTGGAGAGGTGCATAGATGTGTCAAGTGTTTTCCATTTTAAAACTTATCTCTTGTCTTGAGTCATTTACAAGTATCTTTTAGGTGGAGAAACGATGTAAACATTCTTCTATTAGCTAAGTCTATGACAATGTGAATTCAGACTTCAGCTTTAGAAGCATCATCAACATGATCCAGTAAAAAAGGACATGCTCCTGTTGTGAAGAAAAATTTCTGATCTTGGGTAGCACTGACCTTTTTCTTGACGGAAAGGCTGTTGAGACTGTTGGCCAAGTGGACTTGGCCTGCATACCTGAGAAATTGGTTTCTTGATTTATTATTACCCTTAGATTTGGTTCTAGTCATGACCTTGTGCCCTTGAATGACATAGAAGAAGGGGTTTGATCAGAACATGGCAATTTGGTTTCAATTAATTTAAACCGTTCTCTGTTCTAATAATTCCATCCCATCTGTCCATGAGTGATGTAGGGAGAAAACAAACTGTCACAATGACATTAACATGCACTTCAAGTTCCATTACTCTGTACTATTGGGACTAGAACTCGAACCAATGTTAGTAGTTATGGATCCTTGAAATAGAGGGGACAAATACCATGAAACAAGTAGGTGGAGGAGATAAAGGAATCAAAATTAGAAGAGAGATGTACGAAAGGCCATGCTGAAGTAGTGTAGAGTTGGCTTGAGGAAGTACTGTCTATATAAAGAAAATGGCAGGATTTGCTGGGATAGAAGCTTACAGAACCTAACCATCATAGTCTGATCAGGGTATAGTGTGAGGCGGTTAATTTTGCATTTTGGTAAATGTTTCTCGTTCTTTCACAGTGAGGAGAGAACAGCAAATCCACAATGGCCAACTTGAGAACGGGAATGTTCAGGATTTGTGCATGTTAAAAAAATGTTTCTAGATATATTCTCAGCCAATTTTATGGACTATTTTTGCTTCCAAGAAAAGCATGCTTTCATGCGTATCTTTTTCCATCAAATTGTTTTAATATAATCACGTACCCAGCAATATGAAACGTCATCGTCTCTCCTCTTTTATATGTGGTGGCATCATTTTGGTTCTTATTCATAGGTTGGGTCGGGGAAGTCATCTCTATTGCAAGCAATTCTAGGAGAAATGAGGTACATTCAAGGAGAAATTCAGTCTAAGGGAACATATGCATATGTCTCACAGGTAGGCTCACCAAGTTCTAGAGGTAATAGGTGATTGGTTATAAAAGATTGCAGAAGATAATGCTGTCATATCTATGTTGTAGAGTCCATGGGTTTTGTCTGGAACTATTCGAGAAAACATTCTGCTTGGACAATCATTTCAGAAGGAGAGGTGAAAAGAAGAAATGCTTTATACTTCAACTCTGGAATACGTTTCTCTTTTTGGTCACCTATGGTTTTCTTTATAAATCCTTGGGTTTGGGAACATTCTATGACAGGTATGACAATGTACTTTCAGCTTGTGCTCTGGATATTGATGTGGCCAGAATGATTGGAAGAGATTTATGTGTTATTGGAGACAATGGGTTCAATCTGTCTGGTGGGCAAAAGACTCGGTTAGCTCTTGCCAGGTAGAAAATCTGCAGCATTTGTGCATACAAGAATTAATTGTTGGAGTCATTGTCAATTCATAGTTAAGATGATCTCCGTGCTTGATGTTCTAAAATTTCCTTCATTTCTTCCACCATCGTTTGCCATTGAAATCCAATCTAGAGATGACTTCCACAATCAGTGCATTAATCCGAAGATCTTTTGGGCCTGTTACATCAGATTCCTCCAACTGTATATAGGCTGGCGTGTTCTACAATCAAGTTCATGATTTAGCTGTAGATCTCTTCATGTACCAAACTGGTTATGTTTCTTGTTTTGGTATTCTGCAAGAGAGATTGGTTGTGGGCCTGCCTCGATTCCTCTTTCTCTTCCATCATCACACCTGACCGCTTTTTGTGTAAAAGCAGATTCAGTCTGCCTGATTCTTGAATATTGACAGAAGTAGAAAATAGCGAAACATTGTTTTCAAACTGTTGATCATTGGGAAAATATATCTTATACTTGGTCCCTTCCTAACATTTGAGGTCATGATAATATCAAGTGTAGTATGTAACCCTCCAAGCTAGAAAAATTAGGGAAGAGTCCTTGGATGCTGATTTTCTTATTATAAAAGTGCGAAATATTGTAAATATATCTGGAATACGAGAAATGCAGAGGGATTGATTTTCCAAGAATTCCAAGCCTTTCGTTTTATTCTCGGAATATCAAATTCCCAGACCTTCACAACTACCATTTGATGTCATTCTAGAATGATTATATTAGGAATTGTGGGTGCATGTAAGGAGTTTAAGTTTTCCATATTCAGGATGTTTAATTTCATGCTCCTATTCTTACAGAGCCATCTACCAAGACTCTGATATTTACTTGCTTGATGATCCTTTGAGCTCGGTGGATGCTCGTGTTTCTGGTTGGCTTCTAAAACACGCTATTTCTGGGCCCCTTATGTCAGGCAAAACTATAATTTTGTCAACCTACAATGCCCAGGTTTAGATTATTATGGTTGCATACGAAATTCCCGCCAGCTTTAAGAAATAAGAATAGTTTTATTATGCTATCTATTTAGGCCTTATCAGTGGTGGATATGGTGATCATAATGGAAAATGGAACCATCACTTGGTCTGGTAAAACGGAAGATTTCAGGAGTCAGTTTCAACTGGAACGTGGAAAGGGACTTATACATCATTATTTATTTCCAAGTAATGAGAAGAAATCAGTGCCGCTAGTTCATATCTCGAAAGAATCAAGTGGGTCCGATTCTACTCTGGATAAGGGAGACATATCTCCTGCATATTTAGACGATCCTGTAGTTCTCATTGAACAAGAAGGGAGAGTGCAAGGTGCCGTGAACCCTATTATTTACTGGTAATGTTTGTGCTGACGGTCATTTGTTTACATGTTTCTTATGCATACAAGTCTAATGAAACTTCAATTTGCGGCGCAGGGTCTATATCTCTTTCATTGGAATGCCATGGATACTGACAATCCTCATTAGTACTACTCTAATGCAAATATCGAGAAATGGCAATGATTTCTGGCTATCTGTATGGGTTGATAAAACTGCGGTCGAGTCCATGAATAGTTCTTTCTATCTGGTGAGAGCTCATTTGGCTTGCAATTTAACAAATTTGGAACCTATTAAGTATGAAACTAACTCTGGATTTAAGTTTTCAGATTATGTTGTTGCTTATATGAATAGCATGATGATTGACATGGTATTAATTGTTCACATAGTCATCTGCTTGATGACGCAATGATCTTTTGATGAATGATTTTCCAAAGATTGGCACACTCCTTCTAGCAAATATCTAGGAAGCTGTAGCCTGAAGTACATAAATAAAGATGTGAAATCCCATGATCCAAATGTCTGCCTGTATATGTCTGTGCTTGCTTACCTTTGACAGAATTTGATGATATCTACTAGAAGTTCTAACCAAGTAGATAGATATTAGGACCATTTTAGTGATGGTATCTACTTGTGATGCCACTAAAGATAATCTTTTGGAAGAGCCAGGTTGCCATAAGTTTATTGTCAGCTTGAATAACTTTTGCATTCAGAACCATTTGGCCACTGTATCAAGTGTCTGAACAGAAGTAACTGTTCAATTGAATAGAATTCGAAATGGTGAACCAGAAGTGACTGTGTCAATGTCATATTATTGTCAGCTTATCTAAAAATTGCAATGAAAATAATTGAGTCGACAAGTTTTAATGGTCATTTGGTATTGCTATGCAGAAAGTTTTCCTTTGTATAGCAGTGGCAAACTCTTTCTTCACAGCTGCACGGGCTTTCTCATTTGCATATGGTGGCCTCTCGGCAGCTTCGAAAATCCATGAGTCCTTGCTAAACCATGTTATGGCAGCATCTTCACATTTCTTTAATCATAACCCTAAGGGTCGCATTTTGAATAGGTGATTTACTTCAGATCCAACAAAAATTATGCTTCGGAATGAATATTAGTGCTACTTATTAATTTTATCTCAATAATTATATTAATGCGGCCTGTTAATTAATGCTCTAGTTTCAAACAAAATAATGTACATACGTATTCGTATATTGCCACTGGCAGTTGACATTGTTATGGAAACCGGAGCTTCAACCTTACTAAATTGACATTAGAATTTTAGTATAGTAATAAAAAAACCTGGCTAATAATGGTTTCAAACTTGTATTGTATCTGAGCTGATGAAGAAAATGTGATTGAGTTAAAGGCTTTGACTAAATACTTCTTTATCTGGTCATTGCGGATGGCTCAATGCCATCTTCCTTTTTAACTGAAATATGTTATTCTTATATACAGGTTTTCTTCTGATCAGTATACAGTCGATGACTCCCTACCCTTTATATCAAACATATTGTTGGCCAATTTCTTCAGCCTCTTGGGTATAATTGTGATTCTTTGTATAGTGCAGGTCAGAAGATTTGATGTTGTTGTGCACGTACTCTAAGATTGGGTGTTTTTGCTTCTTATGACTTTACTTCTTTGTTGTGCAGTGGACATTCCTGATTGTTCTTATCCCTTTAAGCTACTTCTACATAGGCCTGCAGGTACTGAATGCCAAAGTTTTATAATTTAAGCTTGAACTCTCTACAGATAGAGGAATTAGAAAGAATTATCATTTTCACAATTATCTAGATGTATTTGTTGTTGGTTCAGTGGAATTGTTTTCCATGTTTAGAGTGCATCAATTCTATTGGATCGTAGATCTATAGTTTATTGCAATAATAGTTATTAAACCTTTGGTTCTGGTAGGCTATCTCAGTAAGTTTACATACTGAAGTCTAGCATGATTAGCAAGGATAGCATACAGGTATTATTGCTGATGACATTGTGCTGATTTTTGACTCTCCTGAGGGAGTACAGTACCCTCCAAAAGCTTCAATATCATTTTCATAAACGAGTTTTTATTGGTGAATCTTGATCGAAATGAAGTGATGGGGTTTTAAAACATCCCTCTAGAACAGGTAATGAGATGAGGACCATAATTCTTCTGGTCTTTTTTGTTTAATCTCATCATTTTGTTGCAGAAATATTACCGATGCACCTCTCGAGAGCTGAGAAGACTAGATAGCACCTCAAGATCACCGATATATAGCTCTTTCACGGAAGCCCTAGATGGATCAGCAACAATTCGAGCCTTCAGAGCTGAAGTATGTGGCACCCTTCATCTTCAGATTAGCATTTACGCTACAAAAATATTCAATTTGACAAAAGTCCAAATTTCATTTGGTTTTTCGCTGTAGGATGTGTTCTATACAAAAAATGAGGAACATGTGACATTGAACCAGAGGGCTTCATTTTCAGAGATTGCAGCAAGCCTTTGGCTATCAATACGCCTGCAGGTTTTCTTTACCCCAGTTATGGGCATTTTCTTTCACAAACCATTTACGTCTGACTTAACCTTCTTGTTACCAACAGTTGTTAGCGGCTTTCATTATCATCTTCATCAGTGTTATATCGTTTGTTGGGCATGGAAAAAAATCCCCAGTGGGATCAGCTACAGCTGGTTTGGTACCTTTCTCTTAATTCTCCTTCAATTGTGTGGTTCAGTTCTCACCAGTGTTGCATGAATCAACACTATATTCAAACTTAATAGCTGTCTTGTATAATCTGTAGGTCGGATTGGGCCTTTCTTACACTACTCCAATAATATCGTTGCTAAGTGATTTGCTTTCAACATTTACTGAGACCGAGAAGGAAATGGTATCTGTTGAGAGGATTAATGAGGTATAATGTCTACACTTTCACACTATACAGAATGTTTTTTTATCAAATTAATAATTCAGAATTATCCTGACGATTTGATTAGTATATGGAAGTGCAAGGAGAGCAGAATAATGGGAGATCAATAGCTGGGCCAGAATGGCCAATGCAAGGGAAGGTAGAGTTTGAGAATATTTCGCTCCATTATGAACCAGGATTGTCACCTGCCTTAAAAAACGTTTCGTTTAAAATCGAAGGTGGATCAAAGGTAATGTTCTGTATTCAAAGTACATGGTCTTTTGTCAGCACATATTCGTTATTTCACTATGTTGTGTTCTCAAAGATGAGACATGTTCATATGTTTCCTCTGTCCATTACATTACTTCTTCCACCTTTGTCCTGATTGAAGGTCTTGTGTAGTACCTGTATTTGATTGATCTGATCCTTTCTTTCGATACAAGCATCACCTTTAGATCTTATTGTGCCTTCGCTCAGAAAGAATCTCTTTCTAGGCATCATATATGTAATGAAGCTATTTTGTAATCACTGCCTTATACCTATCAGTCTTTTTATCATTTTCGTTTGATGCTAATTTAAGATGAAACAGGTTGGAGTTGCTGGGAGGACTGGTGCTGGAAAATCAAGCATTTTAAACGTGCTGTTTCGCCTGACAAAAGCTTCATCTGGACGCATACTCATTGATGGAATTGATACAGAATATATCTCTTTGTATCAGCTTCGATCTAAACTAGGACTTGTCCCGCAGAATCCTTTCCTTTTTGAAGGAACTATCAGGCAGAGTTTGACATGGATATTTGTTTTTCTCCTCAAACATGGTTCAATTTGTTTTCTCACCTATCAGTTTTGAAAACTTTATTTGATCCGAGTTCTTGGATGCAGGGAAAACCTAGATCCACACGGAAATGCTAGAGATGACAGGATATATGAAGTTCTTGAGAAATGCCACTTGAAGGGTATGATATTGTCTTTGGGTGGTCTAGATGTGCATATCTTGGAAGGGGGAGACAGCTTCTCTCTGGGGCAACGTCAACTGCTTTGTCTTGCAAGATCATTCCTTAGATCAACAAAGGTTGGCTTCCATCTTGTAGTGTTTCGGTTCCATGTCGATCTTGCATTTTGCTATTTTCACCATGTGCTTGGGTTAAATAAAGTGAAAACCGTTCGTGCATTTTTAGCAGTTAAGAGATCATTGTTTTTCGTCCTTCCTCGGCAACTTTCTGAATTCTTGAAAAAAAACTTGCATGCAAGTGTTACTATCATTCAAAAAACAAGATTCCTTCATCCACCGATACAGATTAAGATGAAACCTGCAGATTCTTTGCTTAGATGAATGCACGGCAAATGTCGATCCACAGACATCCTTGGTGCTGCAGAACGCCATCGCATCCGAGTGCTCTGAAATGACAGTCATCACAATAGCCCATCGCATTTCATCGATTTCAAGCCTTGATATTGTGCTTGTCTTGGATCGTGGCGAGCTGGTAACATTTTCTGCTTATTCTTTCAGATGAATTATATTGTATGTCCACCCAAAGTTTTTGTTCAAAATAATATTAATTGTTTACCTCTAAATTTGGCATCTCTATGACACAACTTAAAATGTTTTCCCTGATTAACTTCAAATTTAAAGCATATTCCATTTGCTAGAGCAAATCTATGTTCATTACTTTGGGAGTTATTCGTATTTTGTGTGTGCCTCAAAGACAGATTTTCTGGTTTGCAATTCTTGTTTTGCTCATGCGCTAAATTCGTTTCCACTAAAAACACTTGTATGCAGGTTGAGCAAGGAAACCCCCGTGTATTGCTTGATGATCCGGCATCGAAATTCTCGAGTTTCGCTAATGCAAGCTGCAGATGAGATCGCGGTTTAAGGATTGCTGCGAAAACTACTTCAAATTGGAATCTTGTGCAGATTGAATGTTCTCAAGCTTATCATATTGATTCAGGTAACAACAAACATTACTCTTTCACTTCTACTGAACATTTGACCATAGGGGGAACACTAAGCTATTGGAGAAAATGCTTCTGGGTCAAGCTGTCGATGCTTTTGTTTATCATCTTGTAATGTATGGAGCCAACAATGATTTACAAGAAATGTTCAAATACATTATATGGAGCCAACAATGGTGTTGTAGATGTCCAACAGAAAGGTAGCTTTGTTTCAACAGTGATGATGGTTGTCAGTAGAAAGCTGGGTTTGTTTCAACAAAAATATTATGGTATTTTTGTTAGGTTCTTTGGATTGTTTTTTTTTTCTCGGGAAAGTTACAGATTAGTGCGTAAATTTGCCTCGAATGATTATTTGATGTTCAACAAATTTTCTTGTGATGCTAGTTTTGTCCCCAACTAATGAATTAATCAAAACCGTGACTTTGATAAAGTCATAGTTCGTTAATTAGTCGTCGAACAAGACAAGCATTTGGTGGTTTTTTTTTGCGTTGTAATTGTTTAAATATGCAGTTTGGCAATCTAAACCCTAAACCTTAACCTGAACAAACCCTTCCAACGTAGAAGTTGCAAGGCTGTGTGTTGCCGATGAAGATCCATGTGGTTAGGGCAATTGATCTGGCACTCGGGTTAATCTTCACCAACAACGAAGCTGGTTACTTCGAGCCATTTTGTTTATTTTTAGTCGGAGATTTGAGTTGAATATGCGAAACTGTGGAGTTGCTTGCGCCTAGAATCGAACTGATATCAAGACATGGCTCCATCAACTTCAGGGTCATCATTCCTTCACCTTGTTCAAAACTGGAAACCCCGAACTTGTACAGATCAGCCTTCTCGTAAGCATCGTTCCCTCACAAAATCATACATATCAAGTCTTTTCGGCACCCAAATCGTTGGCTAGATTGTGTATGGATTTCTGCTCTTGGCCTCTCAAGCTTGATTTGTCGACTAATTCGTGCATGATGAGTCTTGCCTAATTGTTGTGTATGAATGATTGGGCTTCCACCCGTGACCTTTCGAGCCTGATCTGTATGGGTTAGTGTTCCCGGAACCATAAAAAAGCCTGACCCCTCGCTAAACCATACATGTCATTGTACCCTGAACTTGAATTGCTCGCCAGATTGTGTATGGATGATCGATCAAGCTTTTGCCCTTCACCTTTCAAGCCTGATATATCGGCTAATCTATACTTGATTAAGACTTCCCTTAACCTTAAAAAGCACGATCCCTCGCTAAACCATACTGATCGAACCCAGATCAAAACCATACCGATCGAACCCAAATCGAAACCATACCGACCAAACCCCAAATCGTTAGCAGATTGTGCAGGGGCGATGGAGCTTCTGCCCTCGGAGTATTTCAAAGCCCGATCTGCTCGCTAATAATCCGCACGTGATCAAGTCTTCCCATAATCTAAAGAAAAAGCCCAATCCATCGCTAAACCTCGCACGGGGACGATCGAGCCTTTACCGAGCCGCGATCCCGCACACGATTTCCGGCGAATCCGATGAATCTGGAATCTTCTGGAGATTCCCATCCAGAAGATTCCAGATGATGAGTTCATCCGAGATTCCAGACAAAACAATGAACATTTCTGAATGCTGTGAAATCCTTCGATTCCTGGCTATGGCGATGCTGATGCTGACGGCGGCGACGACGACGACGACGACGACGACGACGACGACGACGACGATGGTGGCCTGCAATGCCTTCCATGCCTCCTCTCCGTGTCGCTGTCGCAGGACCTCCTGCTTCCCCATTACTGGGCTCGGACGGCCTCCCTGTGATGGTGCCGATGATGCCGCCCCGGATGCGGAGGATGCAGGCAACGCTCGCAACCATGGACGCAAGGGAAGGGGCCTCCAACCCTCCGTGAATGACCATTACAGCGTCCTCGGAATCCGCAGAGACGCCGACCGGGCCGCCGTCAAGGTCGCCTTCCGCAGCCTGGCTCGCAAGGTGTGCTGTGAGTAGGCCTTCTCTCTCTCTCTGTATATATGGTTTTTGTATGAAGGAGTTTGGAAAGAAAACACTGTGTTGTGCTTTCTTTCTCTACAACACAGCTTCATCTGTGTGGCGCATCCATCCATTCGCACAAATATACATACATTATGAGAAACGTTGTGTGTGTGTGTGTGTGTGTGTGTGTGTGATATGCTTTCTCCATATGTGATTTTGCCTGGAGGACTTCGATGCTTTTCATTCTTTCTTTGGAAGAAACTATGTGATGTGCTTTCTCTACACAGAGCTTTATATGTTGTATTTTGGGGGAAGAGGTATCTATGATGATTGTTTGGGCTGTTGGCTTGGAAAAGGAGTACAACTGACAGTGGGATTGTTCGGCTTCCCCCAGCGTTATGGCATTGAGAACAAACATCAATATTCTTAGGGGCATCCACATTGGATACATCCGGAAGCTGCAAATGGAACCGAATTTCAATTCTTTTGCATATCTCGGCTAGACAAATGAGATAGGGCCTGTAACAGAAACAAAACTGAAAATTGGTCCTTGTACTTCTCCGGTACACACCAGATATTATTGTCTGATCTTTCTTATGATATTATACTTTAGTTTGTGAGCTAGCTGTCATAGCTTCCCTCGTGAAAAATCTTTTGTCCAATTTTCTTGTACTAGTTTTTGGCTGCTGCTGTTTTGGGTAGTCCTCGTTTTATGGGTAACCCATGCACCCATTTCTTGATTGTCGACAAACTTCGATCTCTTTTAGGACATCTGAACATTTCTAAACCCAGTGTTGCAAGAGAGCTATACTCCAAGGTGGCTCGATAAAGGCCAAACTGAGATCAATCTCAATGTCTCATTACTTCTGACATTTTTGCTGCTGGTTAGATGACGCTGAAGATCATGTTATTGCTCATCATTTTTTCTCTGTAACTTTTGTTAGGTATGGTCTTAAAAAAATTAAATGTATCCTCAAAGACTATGTTCATCAATGAACCTGGGCTTTGAAGACAGTTTCAACTAGAGAATGATTGCAACAATCATGAATTTTATAGCGTTCACTCTATTCTTGATATTCTTTTTTCGTAGTACCATCCTGATGTAAACAATGATTTTGGAGCTGCAGAAGATTTCAAGAGGATACGTTCTGCATATGAGGTAAGTGGATTATGGTTTTTGATGTTCATATACACATGTATCGATATATAGGCAAGCGTGCATATGTGTGTGTTGTCTGTCAAAAGCTTTGGCTCATTATCGTGAATACCATGTGCAGACCCTGGCAGATAGTGGCAGCAGATGCGCTTATGATCAAGCATTAAGGATGCAATCTCATGCTAGAAGAGACAGCACAAGAAATGACAGATATAGTTCGATGTACAAAAGGGGATCGCAACAGATGTATTCGGGGCACACCAGACACCAAGAATGGGAGAAAAACAATTATGGACATATATGGGAGTTTTACCAAAAACGGAGCTCAGATGAAACCAACCCAAAAACAAGAAGAATTGAGTATGAGTCAGATCCAGATGTGATAAAAGACAGCTCACCATTGTTTGTGGCAAGGGATAGAGCTCCAACTGAATTGCTTATAATCTTCATGCTTGTTGGGTTTATCTGGTATACATTCGGAGTTCAACTTGCCTTAACTTACTTTGCATTCTTCATTCCACATAATAACGACCACACAATCTTGTACAAGTTTTCATCATTGGTGGCGTGGTTGATTGGTGGGTCAAGGGGTATATTCTTACAATATGGTATTGTGACAACTGGATGGCTTTATGGCAAGGATCATGATATTGTTTTGGCCTTTCTTCTATCAGGCCTGTGGATTGCAAGCAATTTGCCGCATGCGTTCCACATACCCCGTGGTGCAATCCTGTTAATGGCATATCTGGCTTTGGGAACTAAAGGCCCTTCCTCATAGCGCAGAAATTGCGCATTTCCCCCGTATGATGTCAGACGGATTTCTGATGATTTAGTCAAAAGGATGCCAAGGCTGAGCTGTCATAACGACGGAGATTGCATCTGGTTGATGTTTATATGCTGTCAGGGTGGAGCATAAGAGCAAAAGCATGCATTCACTGCATAAAGAAGATTGAGGCCGCTAATCAAAGGTGAAAAGAGAGAACATGTGGGAAAAAGAGTGAAAGATTATGTACATTGTTCCGATCAAGATGTTCGAGAAGGTATACAGCTATGAGCACGATGGTGTGGTATCGTGAAAGTGTGTGAGTAATGATCTAGCCACTCTTTTTGCTGTGTCATTTATCGAACAATGTATAGCAACTTGGATGTAGATGGATTCATCGAAAATGCAGTCAGCTCATGCATATGCATAGCATGCTGTAAGATGCTGATATTTTGTATGTAGCTAGATCCATGTACGTGGGCTTTAAATCAAGGCGATCGTTTGACATTCAAGCTAACGCTTAAATCATACGAGTGTCATGAAAGGTGATTGACGTCGATTAGAGATGACGTCTTTTCCATCATTTTGGTTTATATTGTAGTAATGCACCTTTTGAGGGGATCATGCAGCTATGATATTGTCTGACATTTTCCAGGATTCGATTGCATTTCATATCATTTGATGCATAGAACGTGAGTAGCAAGAGCAGCTTTGGAGTTTTGAGCTTGTGGAAGAGTCGTTGGTGTGATCTGTTGTGTTGTTTTGGGGGTGTCTCTTAAGACTAGTCAGAAACGAAGACGTTTCAAAGCGAAAATGCGGCATGTGCAAGAATCATAAAGAAAGCATTTCTCTGCCAAGAGCCATTGCGAGAAAGCGATACGGGCAATTCATTTTGCCCAGATATGGGATTCGATGGTCGCTTGGTATGCTCTGATTTGTAATGGAAGCGTAGCGTTGAGGAAGCGCTTAGCAGGCTTAGCTTGGTAAAATCGGCTAACTTTAGCGATGAATCCTGAGCTCCTCTTCCAGAGCATTGATGAAGCTCTTAGTAGACTGGAGCCTGGTAAAATCGGCAGGCTTTAGCGATTGATCTTGAACTCCTCTTCCAGCAGCGGATCTCCCGAGCATCATTCGCTTGAAACGCTTCAATCCAAGGCAGTATCGCGAGGCAACAGAATGCGCAGATATACAAAACTGCATACAAGCTTGCATCGACAGAAGCGTTGGCAGTGGAAGCACTGAAGCACCACCATCGCCATCAACACCATCCGAAATCATCATCAACATCACCATCACCACCACTATCATCATCGTCGTCGTTGCCGTCGTCATCATCATCATCATCATCATCATTGCATCATCATCATCACCATCACCACCACTATCATCATCGTCGCCGTTGTCGTTGTCATCATCATCATCATCATCATCATCACATCATCATCATCATCATCATCATCATCATCATCAGATAAAAACAAAGCAAAATTGTCAGAAGGTATCAAGATGCGCAATTTATATAAAACTGCGTACGGCTTGCATTGACCGAAGCGTCATCACCGGAACCATCATCATCATCATCACCACCATCACCACCATCACCACCATCATCATCACCACCACCACCACCACCACCATCAGCATCAGCATCACCACCACCATCAACATCATAACCATGAGCATCACCATCACAACCATCACCACCACCATCATCACCATCACCACCACCACCAGCATCATCACCATGAACATCACCACCACCAGCATCATCACCATGAACATCACCACCACCTCCACCATCACCATGAACATCACCATCACAAACCATCACCACCACCATCATCACCATGACCACCATCATCTTCACCACCACCATCACCATCACCACCAACAACACCACCACCCACTATCATCATCATCACCACCATCATCATCTCACATGGCAAAAAAAAAAACAGACATCAATGAGGATGACTTTTTCTTTACAAGTGGCTCCTTTGATGACAAGCTGTACCTCAGTTTCTGACTTTGGTTCTATGGGCCATATTTGACTCCCTCTTTCTCCTCCCTCTCTAACATCATCTTGCTTAGAGGAAAAGAGGGGGAGAGAGAGCCCCCTATTCCCATCAACATGCCAAAGGTTTGAGCTGCTCTCTCAAGGTTTCTAAACACAGAGCTGATGATCTTTTAAGGTCTCCAAGGAAGGAAGGAAGCAAGAGCTTTATCTTTCAAGGCTCCCAAAGGGAAAAGGAAGAGATCTTTCTTTTTACTTCATATCTGTGGTATGATTTCTTATTACTTTTGTGGGTTTTTCTTTTGTTGCTTTCCTTTTTGATCTAAGACTGCTGTGTGCTTGTGTTGAATCCCTTTCTTTTGGTTTTCCTGAGATGGATCTGTGTAGACTAAGAGAGAACAAAGAAAGAACACAGAGAAAGAGAAATCCCCTTCAGTCTTTGAACACAAATTGGGGCTCCAAATATGGGTTGGATTCGCGCTATCAACGCTCAATCAAAATTAGAGTTTCTGAAATGGAACACCATTGTGATCTTAATACGTGTGGTTGAATGGTTTTTTCCAACATGCTCGAAGTAAATGACTGATAGGTTTTGGTTATGTAGTGGTGAGTGAGTACATCTTGGCTTCGATGGAGCTGCCTATATTTTTTTTTGCTGCCCATTGTGAGTTTATCTTGCTGTAGCTATAACATCCTCATCATTTGTACTAGGAAGAACAAACAGTTTTTGTTTACGTGTTTTGCTTTGATTGATTAGTATAGTTGAAATGCGTCACCAGCTAAGAACAAAGAAAGGAGAGAATATGTGATGATTGTATCTGTTCGGAGCTTTTGAGGTCGTGAATTTCGATATGCAGACATGGCTTTTGGTGCAAGTAGGTAGAGCGATATATGCTGTAAGAAAGATGAATGAAAGTCTGGATTGGAACCCAACGTGTTTGGTGTAGCTATCTTGATGGATTACCCACTAATGTAAGGTGAGTAGAGAGAGAGAGAGATAAAGAGTGGGTACGTGCATAGTTTGAGAACTGCAATTGTTTATGTTTAATACAAGATACATATGAGCCGAGGAAGAGAGAAGGGTCGTTTGGTTTTCAACTGCATTATGTACAGGGCATATATGCTGTGGTGATAGATCTATGGATTTTGTTACTGTCCTTGAATGTAAAAACATTGGAGAGAGAAAGAGAGAGAGAAGCGTTTCACTCTTCATGAATTATTCACCCAAACCTTTTGAATACATTTGCAGAAAGACATGACAGAGGCAGAGCAGGCTCCCAACCTATACTTACCCAAACCAGGGGCCATTGTTGTTTCAAATAGGGCCTATCGGAAGAAAGACTATGATTACATCTCCGGCTTTAATCGAACTATACAATCGGGTCGATTGCCATGTAAAACAAATGTTGATCCGCAATATCACATATTCAATAAAGATAGTGATTTCTTGGTCACACAGAGCTCTCTTGAGTCAGGAATCAGCCCTAGCTTTGAGAGCTCTTTGAGCTTCACGTCTGTGGAAAGCTATACAAAAACATCTGTGGACAGTATTGAAGCTGAGAATCAGCATCCTGGATCTCGCTATCCGGTTAGTCCTTCAGATTCTCTTCAGATGGTGCAAAAGCAACCTGGGGAGGTACATCTGGCAATGAAAGAAAAAGATTTTTATGGGTGTGAGAAAAATACTACAGAAGCAGACACTGAAGTTGCAAGACTGGAGATGATCAAAAAGCAGGTACACATAATGATGAATGAATTGCATGTATTTTATAACTTTGTATCCATGTTAGTGACATTTTTCTTAGTTATCACAGATTGATGAATGTGTGTGTATACATCGCTATATGTACATAAATACATAATACATACAGACAGACAGCCAGATACACATACCTACATACTATACATAGATATGCACTATTTAATGTAAGCAATGAATTTAGAATTGAGGCAATTCATGTTACACTTGATATCCATATATGCAAGACTATCATTTCAGAATCATTGATTGCATCTGAGATCCCTCTCATGAACAATCGATATATTGACTCTGATGTTTGGATGTTTGGATTCTTGCACACTATACCCAATTACAATGATCTAGCCCTAATATCATCTATGCCTTAAGCTTAATGCATTTATGGGTTTTCATTTTCAGCAGTTGATGGCATATATCCTACATTGTCCACTACAAAATGTACACTTTATAGCTGTGTCAAATATTTTTATAACTTCTGGTGTTGTTCTAATGAAAATCATGATAAAACTCTTGTGAATTATTTGAGCTTGTTGTGATTGTTTATTTTAAAGAATGAACATAAGTTTGAGACCAAAACCGAAGTCGGTTTGCTTTTCACATGCTCTCCTTCTCTCTCTACTTGTTCCAGCCAACCACTGTGCCTCCAAAGTTTGGTGATTGGAACTCAGGCTATCCTTCATCTGGAGATGGATATACTTACATTTTCGACAAGCTCAGAGATCAGAAGAAATCGGGAGTTTCGGATGTGTCTCCACCATCCACATATCCAAGATTAGGGCTATCGGAGTCATATTCCGTGGAAAATACAGAACATGAACCAGACCAGCCTATCGAAGCTCAAGAATCAAAGCCGAACAAGGCCAATTTTCATTCATCCCAGCAGCGGAAGTCATCGGTACGCCTGTTTTTTACTTTATCAGAAGTTCGTGTTTTACTTTGTTTGGATATTGGATCCTGTCAGTGATAGAATATAGTATGCCTGCGGCAGCCTGTGTTTTCCTTGATATATCTAGTAATGATATGAATCACATTGCATTTCTAGAAGAAATTTGTAACATGTTTGATTTATCTTCTTACAAATATAACGTTGTAAAATGAGAGACAACAGAAGCATCACCAAATACCCCCAGCAATAGCTCACTTACCATTTAGCATTGGAAAACTTTATCAGTTTAAGGGTTAGTGTCTAGAGAAGAATCATATAGCTGTTCTGTGTGGTATATGTTAACCATTTAGAAAACTCAACTTAATTTATGCTAATTCTTGTTTGTAGAAATGGAGTTTCTGCTGTACAGCCACCTCCGTGGTGGATTGAGGAGAAGAACATACAATGATCATATCATGCTATTCATTCACCATATATGTTTGTTCCCATAACATCAAAAGGTAGATCCATTTCATTTGGTGATAGTTTTTTCTCTGACCTGTGGTTATCAAGGCACATGAATAACCACAATTTGTATGATCCTTTGGATTCAATGTATGATTATTCTTGTATTCTGCATGTAACATTAGAAAGCTCGCCTTGGAAGGAATGGTGTGTGCCATGTGCAGGTTTGAGAGAAGTTTTTTGTATCATCCAATAAAATCCTTGGTTCATTTTCAAATAGATATGAGGCTTCATGTTGTCTCTCACTTTTTGCCCACTAAATGGTATGTTCCAAGATCTCATGGCTTGAGTGAGCATAATAGATTTTGAACAGTTCCTAACAGATTCTATAGTACAAATTGTATGAGTTAGCGCTTTTGCTTAAATCTTAGCAAACATCTTGTTGTTTGGGGTTAAGGTGGGGATTCGGATTTTGGGTTTTGTTAGATCGAGAATCTTTGGACTTGGTTGTAATTGGTTTAGTTTATGATCTAACCTTTTCTTTTGCTTATATGAAAGACTGTCATAGTAATGGGCTGAATATGTAAGTCAGAAGCTCGTGATGGGATCCTACTTCATCATTAAATTTGGATTTAGGGAAAGTAATCTGGTGTTCCACCATCCATGTATTTTGTTTGACAGATCGAATGTAAATGATTTCATTAGCTAACTCTTGGGCTTCGCCAGTTTCATGTTTTTGGCAGATGTCAATGGATTCCTCCAAAACCGGGGGCATATTGAAATGCATTACTGGGATTTTGTTGAGATATGTATATGATTTGTCTATTTTGGTAGGTCAAACCAAAGATTTGACGCCGATGGCAGCTTCGGACAATTGTGGAGCTTTGGTTCTGTTTAGGCTTTTGTCATTTACACAAAAATCAGATGTTTTAATAGCTAATGTTGAATGCCTTAACTGGGATTTTTTTTTTTGTGATATGTATGATTTGTTTATTTGGTAAGCAAGTCAAAAGCATTTGATGCTAATGGCATTTTTTTTTCGACAACTATGGAGCTTTGGTTCTGTTTAGGCTTGTCATTTGCACAAATCGGGTGTTTAACAGCTAATGTTGATTAGCAGTTGGCGATATGCGACAAACAAACAGACTGTCTTTGCTTTTGTTATGTTGGCTTTCATGCCCGAAATGCGAATGTTCAAAGCTAATAATCCGAGTCGTGCGGAAACAAGCTACGCAGATGTGCATCTGTGCCAGTTCATGGATTTGATGCCAAGAAAGAAGAGACTTTGATCGATCTGCGCATGCGCGAATGTTGGGAAGAGAGAATCGGGGTTTTCCCCTTGATCTGGATCGATTGGCACGTTGTTTTTTTCATTCCTTTGTTCCACGTAAGCATCGTTTTGTTCGAGCTGATTGATCTGATCTTGATGTGGGCTCCGTTTCAATCCCATCAAATCAATACAGGACTCGAATTCGATCAATCGATCGCATCAATATATACGTCTTTTGATCACACAAGCTATAGTCTAGACATCTGGATCCGAGTACAAGCCACATCCAGATCTAGACCGATCGGTACAGGCAAAGAGGCATTTTGATGTAGAGCGATCAATCCAAGCAAAAGACACATCCCGAATCTGGAATCTAGATCGATCACTCATATCTAGGCCAACCCATGTGCAAAATCAAGATTGATCCAAATGGGGCAAGCAAAGCGACATACAGGAAAAGCCGCATCCAGATTCCAGATTCCAGATCCGGATCGATTGGTCTAGGCAGAGACACGTAGATTTGGAATCCGTATCAATCGATCTAGGCAAAGCAAGGTCCGAATCGATCGAACTAGACTTTGGGAAAGCCGCATCGAGATTGAGATCGATCGAGCTGGAATTCGGCGAAGCCACATCGAGATCGAGATCGATCGGACTGGAATCCGGCAAAGCCACATCGAGAGCGAGACCGATCGAACTGGAACCTGGGCAAAGCCACACCCGGGATCCTGATCGATCCGGATCGGGATCGATGGAACGGTCCAAGCGAAGCTTCGAACTGGAATCTAGCAAAGCCACATCCAGATCGAGACCGATCGAGCTGGAATCTGGCAAAAGCCACACCCGGATCCCGATCGATCGAACTGGAATCTGGCAAAGCCCACACCCAGATCCGGATCGATCCGGATCGATCGGGATCGATCGAACGATCCAAGCGAAGAAGCTTCAGACTGGAATCTGGGCAAAGCCACATCCGAATCCCGATCGATCCGGATCGAGATTCGATCGAACGGCCCGAGCGAAGCCACATGCACCGGAGTCGATCGGAACCGAAGATCCAGATTCATCATCAGATTTGACTCTCACATTTGTGTTTGAGATCATGATAAGAAGAGCACGGAAACCTTTTGTGAAGAGGAAAGGAAGGAGTTTGTGGGCGATTTGGGAAACAGAGCCCTTTTGATCACGGGAGAGACCAAGAAAGAGGAGTTTTCTGAGAAATTTCATGCCGGGGAAGCTTCCAAAGGTCAGTCTCTAATGCTCTTTGCCCCCCCTCTCTCTCTCTCTCTCTCTCTCTCTCTCTCTCTCTCGGTAACTAGATGAACAGAGGGATTCTCTGCTCCTTTGATGCGACCCACAACTTCCCAAGGACCCCATCAACCGGAGAAAGATTGAAAGGTAAGGAAATGGAAAAAGGCAAAAAGGCAAATCGGTGGTGTGTATTGTGCACATCAGAGAAGGTGGGTTAACGCGTCGCTGGAAAAAGAGGAAAGCATGGATCGAAAGAGCAAGTGCAGATCATGCATCCTTTCTGGGTTTTCTGCTCGGTTTCTCATTTTTCTCGCTCGCGACATTGGGTATTGATGTCTTTTGGTCGTTGAAATCGGACAGAAGAGTTGGTTGTAATGGTCAATTGACTCATTAGTTCTTGCCTTCC
Organism: Azolla pinnata; assembly: GCA_037176905.1. Classification (NCBI taxonomy): domain Eukaryota; kingdom Viridiplantae; phylum Streptophyta; class Polypodiopsida; order Salviniales; family Salviniaceae; genus Azolla; species Azolla pinnata. The sequence continues at coordinate 97,838 of JBBBWG010028201.1, forward strand.
TTCATGGATTTGATGGCTTGTTCACGATTTTCTCCGCCCACCCGCTTGCAATGTCTACAGTTTAAGAAACTTGTAAGAGAAGTTTCTCGCAAACTAATGTTCGAGGTTTGATCTGATCTGATCTGATTCGAGTGTAGATGAAGGTTCTCGATTTTGTTGTTTCCATTCCATTCAGCATCTTTGTTTTACCTAGCATGTGCTTGAAAGTTACGTGAGTCTTTTTGAGAGATCGTGGATCGGTACCCATATTAGCCATGGTTGTATGCCTCGGATCGATCCCGATATTCTTCAATTTTCTACTTCCGCTTGTTGGTGATCAACCCCCATGTTTCAGGAGGAAAAATTAATTTGTAGTTTTGTATGACAGCTTCTGAAGAACTCATTACCTGTTTTATGAAAGTCCCTGATTTTGTTTTGCAGCATAACTTGCGTTAATACCATTCCCTCTCACCGAGAATTCACATCTAGTAATTGGCTTCACTGTAGAACATTAATTGAGAATGTTCTTGGAAAGTGATCTCCTCTGTATACTTTGTCCACAAGTCACGCCATCAACTTGGGTTATAGTTATGATTTCAAAGACCATCTCATTCATACAATACAGTGTTCTGCATACGTTTTCTGGGTCAAGAATTGGTTGCATATATTTGATGATATGCCCAAACATGTTATTGTCGTGAGTCTTGCTCTATGATCTTTGAAGAAAAATATACAGATGCCGAAGAAAGTCGCTGTTCTTCCCACATTCTTTTTCCTTCCCGAAAATCTCTTTTTTCTAATAGCTGGAGCATTTCATTTCACAGATTATATCATTGCTCTTGTTAACTCAGCACACCACAATCCGAGCTGCTGCTCATCACAAGCGCTACTAAGTTAAAAGTATAATTTGGGAGTGTTATGGGTGGAAGGCAATCAAAGGCTTCACATGAAGAACCATTTCAATATCATGATTCAAGATACCAAGGTTCTGGTTCAAGTTATCCAGAATATTCTCCAAGCACGCCGACAAATATAGACGCTAAGAAAAGGTTGACTAGAGAGTTTTCTCGGATCATCGACAATTATAACACAGTCGAGCAGGTTATGTTCGTTTTCAATCATTCCCGAAATTGGCCTCAGATCGGCCACTCTTTTTTTTGGCCAGAATTTCATTATCCAGTATCCCTTTTTTGGCTATTTAATTATCAGGTTACTTCAGCATTGAGAGATTCAGGCCTTGAGTCATCTAACTTGATTGTTGGAATTGATTTCACTAAAAGCAACGAGTGGACAGGTGTTTTACTGGTTTCTCATTGTACTTGAACGTCTTGAGTGATTCTCTGTGTTTGTTGTTGTTCGTACAGATCTCACCGGTTAATCCATTTTGGATCACAGGTAAAAACTCATTCAATGGAAGAAATCTACATGCAATAGGCAACACCCCGAATCCATATGAACAAGCCATCTCGATAATTGGCCGAACCCTTTCGCCTTTTGATGATGATAACCTTATACCATGTTTTGGGTTTGGTGATGGTGAGTTGGATATCCTCCTTCTATTAGATATTTATGATGCATGAGAGCTTCTGGTCCATGTGAAGTTTTTTTGTGCCAATGTTAGCACATACTATATACATGCCTTATGTGTGTGTATGCATACATACATGTGTAATATGTCCAATGCACTGTATATGTATGTATCTGCATGCATCTGTATCTTACATATATATATGTCTGTGTGCATGTATGTTTTATGCATGCAGACATACTTTAATAAGTGTGCATTCGACTTCTCATATATACATACATGTTAATTTACGTAAAGCAATTACATCTACATTACAGTTACCACACACGATCGGGAAGTATTTAGCTTTTATCCAGATCACAGACCTTGTGATGGCTTCGAGGATGCCCTAACAAGATACAGGGAAATTGTTCCCTTCATAAAATTGGCTGGTAAGTTGCAATTACTAATGCCACATCAGTAAGCAGCATTAAGAGCACACATGTCAGTCTTAACTCTTAATCTATTGCAGGACCAACATCTTTTGCACCTGTGATTGAAGCAGCAGTTGACATAGTTGTACAAAGTGGTTGTCAGTACCATGTACTGGTTATAATAGCTGATGGGCAGGCAAGATATTCTTGATTATACCTACTAGAAAAATCTATATATTTTTTGTTTGTTAACCGTTAGATTTTTTTTCTCCTTTTGGTTAAGATCAGGTGACTAGGAGTGTAGATACTGATTCAGGCATGCTAAGCCCACAAGAACAAAGCACTATAGATGCGATAGTTGAGGCAAGGTAATTAATTATAAGAATGCATAACAAGTAATGGGGTCGAGTTTTATAGAAGCTAACATTTTTTTATGGGAAGTGTTGTATCAATTGAGCCTTAAGACCCATCGGTGCTTAAGAACATGCATGGGTACTATCAATAAATGTGACTGAAAATGGCTCCCTCGTCTATGATTAGGCTTACGGGCATTTAATACAAACAGGAACAAAAGAATGAATCAAGGAAGTTAGATACTTAAAAGAATACAAAGTGGTTTGAGGGAATTCAAAGTGTTAGTCCATGAATATCTTTTTCTCATCAATGGGGGCTTTGAGCTTCTGAGTTTCAGAGGGACAGACTATTCATGAACAACCCCTGTATGAATGACATGCTGCCATCATCACCAGAAAAGCTGTTTTGAGTTCATTGATAGAATTACCTGTCTCATTCATGTGAAGGATAAAAGAATAACTAACAGAAAATGAAAATGCCAAATGCAGTGAGTATCCACTTTCAATTGTGCTTGTTGGAGTAGGTGATGGCCCGTGGGACATGATGCAGAAGTTTGATGACAACATTCCAGAGCGCCGTTTTGATAACTTTCAAGTGAGTTTTTCATATCTCCCTAGAACCCACCCACCTTCACACACATATATACTTATGTAGTTTTTTCACCAAGAAGTTAATAATAGTGAAATTCTGACATGCCACTTTTTACCATTAATTGCAGTTTGTTAATTTCACCAGCATCATGTCTAGAAATAGATCATTCCAACAAAGGGAGGCATCCTTTGCGCTAGCAGCTCTAATGGAAATACCGATCCAATACAAAGCTGCCCTTGCATTACGTCTCTTCAAGTACTGGATGCTAGACCTTTAACCAAATCCCTTTTCGCAATTATATAACTGTTACTAACTGAATTGTGATAATGATGCATGGTTATTTGGGGATCTCAAAGAAAGAAGAGTGTAGTTTCTAGAATCTTGGTAGCAGCATATCAGTAAACAAGTAAAAGGGGTATTTTGGCAAACGTTCCTGATTTATTTTTCTTTTATTTCGGTATGTCCTAGCCGCACGACAAATAGGAAACCCAAATTAAAGCCTTTACCGAGTCCAGGTCCACTGGTTGCCCGAAGTCCAGTGATGCCACAAATGGGTGTAAATCGTCAGTACTCAAACTCGGACAGCTTCTCTACATTCAAACAAAATGTCGAATCTTCCCAGACCGAAGACAACCAGGTTCCTTTTTTTGATATTTTGGATTTCCTTAAGATGCTCTAGTGTTATGATCTTTCGTTCTCTTCTACTCAACCATCGCTTTAAAGCATACTTTTCCAACTTCTTTGCAGCTATGCCCAATTTGCTGGGTAAACCCAAAGAACATGGCCTTCAATTGTGGTCATCAGGTATTGTTCCTAGATATATTGTTCTATGTTTTGAAGTGACTATGGGTTTGTACATTGTTACCTTCCAACGTAAGTATGTGGTATGTGTGCATTGTAGGGTGTATGTAGTGTTAAATTAAGGTGGATATCAAATACGAGTTAATTGCATTCTTTGAATATGTGACCATACTGAATTGAGTGTAATTTTTCTTTTACCAGACCTGCGAAGATTGTGGCACCAACTTGAGGGCATGTCCAATTTGTCGCAAGGACATAGAATTACGGTTGAAGCTGTATTAAGAGATGAAGGATGGAATCAGGTTGGTTTTCGACACTGTCAAATACTGTATATATAGAAGACCCATTCTTTTAGCGGACCGTTCCGGGTGCCTACTTAACTCGACATTCCAATTGTAGTATTTTGCAAAATAAACTTATCATTGTATACTCCAGCATAGAGGAACTAACCAACCGAGTGCATCATATTCATGCACGCAACATTCATCCATATATTTACCTCAGGTACATGGATTTATGTGCTTCATGATGTTCAAAGTTAGGTGGTGGTATAGTCACTGTACATTCCCTACGTTTGGTGGCCAGGAATCCGATGTCATTTGTAACAGTTTCAGTATGTAAAAATTAAATGGCCGAGATTGTAGACCTTGAGATGTTACATGTTTTATTTTGTCTTTGGCAAGTCTCAAAGCAAGTGTGTTATGAATCTCAACTTGCAAGGTGGTTTGCAGGAAAGCTTGTCGATAGTATCGAGGGAGCAAGATGCCTGCCTGTAAAATAGAAGGTCACCCATTCTGCACTAGTGTTCATGGTTAGTGTACACTGTAGACACATGGATTCAAGTAAAGTGCATGGTTAAGAAAAAAAGGCCAACCTGATTCTCACTAGAAAGGACGGTATCAAAATCTTTGATGGTTTCTAGAGCCTACACCATGCTTGCTGAATCTGTTGTGCTCCAGCTATAGCTATCGCGAAATCCATCAGGATGTGCTCAAAACTGATTTTATCTTTTCCAATGCTCCTTGGTTCCTACAAGAAATCGAGCTTTATAAACAAGTGTGGTGTTGTTTTGTAGCTTTTGCAATATTGCAAGTGCAAACCCTGAAAATCATTTGCCAGTTCTTTCTTATCATCATCATAGAAAACTGTGGGGGGAACATGTCTGAAAGAAAGCCGAGTGCATTGCCCTCTCCTTTTCCTCTCCACCTTTCTTGCTCATCTTTGCTTCTCACTTTCATAAAGATCGTGTGCCTGTGTGGGCATTCCTTCAATTCATTTCCTGACCTTTTTCTACACACAGAATTTGGTCATTGGAGACAGAAATAGGGTTATAGGTTATGGGGAAACACTTGAAATGCAAGCCAATGAAACCCATGATTCGTGCAAATACAGCAGCCTGATTCACCTGAGCAAGGAGTCTTCTGCGATGCGCAAAAGGTATAGAAGAAGCTCGATTCGCTCCCTCAAAGCTCGATTCGCTCCCTCATCCATGGCTTTCTCAGCATCGAATCGCGGAAATCTACAACATATGATAACAGAAAGAACCATGCGGCGGCAATGGAGCATACAAACATGTCTTGCAGGGCATCGTTCGAGCACATGCAGCAGCAATATATACAGTAGGAATTCGATCCGAATCATGGAGCGTCTGCTCATCTTTTTCTGAAAGACGGATTCGTTTCCTGTCAAAGAAGATGCCCTCCACTCGACGGATAATATGTGGATAGATAGATGATGGGCTGTGTCAGAAACAATACACTGTTGGAGCTGAGAAGCAAACACATGGGGAAAGGGGTCTCTTTCCATCAAAGCTGTGGATATCATTGGAGAAACAATCCCCACTTCCATACACACTGCAATCCTCCTCCAAGCAAAGCCAGATGAAATAAGCAAAGCAAAATAGCAAATTAAACAGAGAGGGGCCTAAGCAGAAGGTAATTCTGAGTGAATATGCATGCATCCATGGGCCATATGTACATTTGAGCTCTTCCCTTCAGCTTCTTGAAGGTATCAGCATCCTCTCCTCCAAAGCCAGATGATTAAGTAAAAGCAAAATAGCATGAAAAAGTAAGCACAATAGCATGAATCAGTAAGCAAAATAGCATGAAACAGAGAGGCACCTAGGAAGGAAATTCTGAGTGAATGCATCCTTGACATTTGAGCTCTTCCCTCAGATGATTAAGCAAGCAAAATAGCATGAAACAGTAAGTAAAATAGCATGAAACAAAGAGGGGCCTAAGAAGGAAATTCTGAGTGAGTGCATCCCAAGGGCCATATGTAACATTTGAGCCTTTTCCTTCAGTTTTCTTGAAGGTAAACAGCACTCAAACAAAGGACACTTGAGCTCTTTACTTCAACAGCTTCTTGAAGCTAACAGCACCCAATCAAAGGACACTTGAGCTCTTTCCTTCAACAGCTTCTTGAAGGTAAGAGCACCCAATCAATCAAAGGAATGCAGAAGGTGAAGAAGGAATGCCCAACACCTGTGGATCCAATTGGCAATAACCACCTCTGGCTTCTCCAAACTTCGTATGTTTTCTTGATTCCATATTGGCAATCTTATTTCTATACATCTCTCATCATGGCCATTGCTTGCTTCTTCATCATCATCATCACACACACACACACAAACACACACATACATCAAAAACCCTAAAAAGAAGCAGGATCACAAGACCAGAAAACCTACTCCAATTCTGCCCCAACAGCCTCCCCCGATTCTATACCGATGGCTTCTTCATTGAGCAATGAAACAAGCCCATGATGCAAGCTCAGTGAGCCATAACAAGAGGCTAGCTATATGTAGGGGTCGATGCCAAGCCAATCGATCCTTACCTCGATGCCCAAATGTGGAGCCAATCATCACCACCACCACCACCACCATCATCATCATCATCATCCTCAAATTCATCATCATCATCCTCAAATTCATCATCCTCATCCTCACTGAAGAGTTTCAGATCTTGTAGAGCTTCTCGGCTTTGATGATGGGATTGGCCTTTGCGATGGAAGCCCTGGCGGCAGCCTTGTAGTCGAAGGGGCAATCGTGGGTGTCCGAATGGCGATGGGCGGGGCAGAACATGTCCCCGCATCGGCACTTGAATCCGCGAAGCCCCAGCCTCTTCGAGCACGCAGAGCATCGAGCACAGCCATGGCTGCTGATTCTCTCTTCATCGGCAGCTTTCTCATCGCCCATGAAACAATGGGCAGTTTTGTTGTGATCGGCAGCTTTGATTCGGCCGAGGAGATGATGATGATGATGATGATGATGATGATGATGATGATGATGACAATTCTTGTCGATCCTTCCTGTATTCGCGAATCGGACGGCGGCGTCTTTGCTTAGCCTTGCTGATCCTTGAGCTTTCTCCTCCGAGAACAGGGCAGCAGATTCCTCCTCCTCCTCCTTCTCTGAGGCGGGTTTCTCGGAGGCGGAAGATCGATTGGCTTTCTCGGAGATGGAGGAGCAGTGGGCGCCTTCTGCATCGCAGCCTGCCTGCTGCGCAGGCTTCTCGCCGGAGATGGAGGGCCCTTCCTTTGCTGGAGCAGGGAAGGGACGGCTAGACAACGATGAAGAAGATGCCCATGGCGATGGCGATGGCGATGATGATGATGATGATGATGATGATGATGGCGGTGGAGGAGAAGCTGCAGAAGATATCGGCGGCGAAGAAGAAGAAGAAGAAGAAGAGGAGGAGGAGGAGGAGGAGTGTGAAGGGAGAGCTGACGGAGAGCTTCTCGTCTCGTCTTCTAGTACAAATTTCCAGCTCTCTCGAGCCATTGGGGGCGGCTATGGCGATGGAAGCTCCGGATTGAAGAAGAAGAAGAAGAAGAAGAAGAAGAAGAAGCAGAAGAAAGAAGGAAGAAGAAGGAAGAAGAAGAAGAAGAAGAAGCAGAAGAAGAAGAAGAAGAAGAAGAAGAAGAAGAAGAAGAGGAGCAGAGCAGAAAGGAAGAGGAGAAAGAAAGGAAGAAAGAGTGGAAGAAGGAACAGAGAACAATGTCTCTGTTTCTGTTTCTGTTTCTGTCTCAAGAAGAAGAAGAAGAAGAAGAAGAAGAAGAAGAAGAAAACAGAGGAGGCCAAAAAACACAGAGACTCAGAAAATGG
>JBBBWG010028201.1:105708-115809 GCA_037176905.1 Azolla pinnata
AAGAAGAAGAAGAAGAAGAAGAAGAAGAAGAAGAAGAAAACAGAGGAGGCCAAAAAACACAGAGACTCAGAAAATGGAGCAGAAGGGCTTCTTTATGATGATTATTATTATTATTATTACTATTATGATTATGATTATGATTAGGATTAGGATCATTATTATAATTATTATTAGTATTATTATTATTATTTATTACTACTGCTACTAAGAGAATGGCTCTTATTATTATTAGTAGTAGTATTATTAGTAGTATTAGTATTACTATTTATTACTATTATTATTATTTATTAGTACTACTACTACTCAGAAAATGGGAGCAGAAGGGTTTTATGATTATGATTATGATTAGTATTGTTATTATTATTATTATTATTGTTGTTATTAGATTTTGGTTTTTGATTTTAGTTTTTGTTATACTAAGAAAATGGGAGCAGAAGGGTATTATTATTATTGTGATTATGATTATGATTATGATTATGAGTATGAGTATGATTATGATTATGATGATGATTATTATCATTATTATTTGATTTTGGTTTTTGTTACTCACCAGACTACCCCCTGCCAAACAATCTACCAAGAGTTACCCCTTGCAAATCTGGAAGATTTCTGATGCTTGGAAGGGTAGGGTAAGGGGCAAAGATCAAGGGGCTAGGGTTAGGGTTAGGGTTAGGGTTTTAGAGCTTAGGGCTAGGGTTAGGGTTAGGGTTAGGGTTTTAGAGCTTAGGGCTAGGGTTAGGGTTAGGTTTAGGGTTTTAGAGCTTAGGGCTAGGATTAGGGTTAGGGTTAGGGTTTTAGAGCTTTGTAGAGAACTCTACCATCACCGACTTCAAGATCGAAATCTCTTGGCCTAATTCCGATGACTCGAAATTTGCTCTGATCGTCTGACCGACATCTAAACCCCAAACCCTGAATACTCATCTGACCGACAATGAACCCTAAACTCTGAAGCATCGCCTTACCAGCTCAAAACCCTAAACCCTAAATCCTAAACCCTAAACCCTAAGCCCTAAATAATCGCCTGACCAACTCGAAACGCTAGACCTTGAACCCTAAAACCCTAAACCGTAAATAATCGTCTCGCGCAACTCTGAACCCTGAATCTTGAACCCTATAAACAATCGTCTGACCCTAAACCCCAAACCCTAAACCCTAAACCCTAAACCCTACTCCGAACCCTGAACCTTGGACCCTAGACCCCGTAAATAACCATCTTACCAACTCTGAGCTCTGACGCGAAACCCTAAACCCTAAACATAGAACGAAACCATACTTTTGCAAGCTGCAAACGCTATCGAGAATGATTCAAGCATTCGAAAAGTATGTTTCGGGCTAGAAGAAGAACCATACTTTCTTTAACAAAAAAAACAAAACCTCATAAGCTTCGCTCATACCCTTCTCAAACGTTTGCAAACTTACTGCATTTCGTGTTTGCAAAAGCCAGAAGCTTGCGAATGTTACGTTCTATCGTTCTATGACTTCTAAAGAATCATCTCACCCAACTCTGAACCCTGAACCCTGAATCCTGAACCCTAAAATGCTGAACCCTACAAATAATCATCTGACAAACTCTAAACCCTAAAGCCTAAACCCTAAACTGGATCGAAGACAGGTTTGCGAACAAACCCTTAACCCTAAGCCCTAAACTGGATTGAGGCCAGGTCTACGAACAAAACCCTAAACCCTAAACTGGATCGAGGACAGGTTTGCAAACAAAACCCTTAACCCTAAACTGGATCAAGGACAAGTTTGCGAACAAAACCCTAAACCCTAAACTGGATCAAGGACAGGTCTGCGAACAAAACCCTAAACCTTAAACTGGATCGAGGACAGGTTTGCGAACAAAACCTTTAACCCTAAACTAGATCGAGGACAGGTCTGCGAACAAAACCCTAAACCCTAAACTGGATCAAGGACAGGGTTTGTGAAACAAACCATAAACCCTAAACTAGATCGAGGACAAGGTTTGCGAAACACACCCTAAACCCCTAAACTAGATCGGCGACAAGGTTTGCGAACAAAACCCTAAACCCTAAACCGGATTGAGGACAAGGTTTGCGAAACAAACCCTAAACCCTAAACTAGATCGAGGACAAGGTTTGCGAACAAAACCCTAAACCCTAAACCCTAAACTGGACCGAGGACAGGGTTTGCGAAACAGACCCGAAACCCTAAACTGGATCGAGGACAGGTCTGCAAACAAAACCCTAAACCCTAAACTGGATCGAGGACAGGTCAGCAAACAAAACCCTAAACCCTGAACTGGATCAAGGACAGGGTTTGCGAACAAAAACCTAAACCGTAAACCCTAAACTAGATCAAGGACAGGGTTTGCGAACAAAACCCTAAACCCTAAATCGGATCGGCGACAAAGTTCGCGAACAAAACCCTAAACCCTAAACTCGATCGAGGACAGGGTTTGCGAACCAAAACCCTAAACCCTAAACCCTAAACCCTAAACTGGATGTCTGTGAACAAAACCCTAAACCCTAAAAACCCGTTCATTCGCGATTTCTTCTGTTTCCCGGAAAAAGGAAGAAATGGGACGAACGGGCGCGTCTTTCCGATGATCTTCTTCTTTCTTCTTCCACAACACGAAGCTTCCATGGCGGAAATGCTGCAGAGAATCTCGTCGACGCGAATCTCGAACTCGAGGAGGAGATGAAGTTCCTGTTCCAGTTCCCCTGCTGCGCTTGCTTCTGCTTCTGCCGATCCCCCCAGCAGCAGCAGCAGCAGCAGCCGCCGCAGCAGAAGCTATGGCGGCAGGCATCATCAGGCGTGCCCAAGATGATCCCCTACACCATGGATGAAGATCGGAGCATCAGCAGCTTCAATGGCGTTGCTCAAGGCAATGGCGATGGTGGAAGCAGCATCAGCATCAGCAGCTATGGCGGCAAGGCCCACCTGCAGCCGGAGCCCCTCCTCCCCCTGTATTACAGCAAGCAGAATCAGCATAGCCCCAGCGCTGGTGCTGGTGGCTATGGTGATCTTCTTCCACCGTCATCGCCCATCATCACCACCACCACCACCACCACATCCATCAACGAAGAGCTCTATGTCGTCGCCAGCGCTGGCAATGGCGATGCGGCTTCCATCGATCCTGCAGATGATGACGGTGATGGTGATGGTGATGGTGGTGATGGTGAGGATGATGATGCTCGCCTCCCTGACCAGTAAAACCATATCCTTTCCTCGATCGACTCGACTCGGATTCCCCACCTAATCTTCGTCGATGCGATGGAATCGGTTCATACTTTCGTTCCTCGGTGGATGGATCTTCGGTCGATGGAGGGATCTTCGGTCGATGGAGGGATCCGATTCATGCCTCTTCCTCGACGAGATGGATCGATCCTCGCTTCCTCTTCCTCGATTGGATGGATCGATTCTCGCTTCTTCTTCTTCCTCGATCGATTCGATGTGTTCCTTTCTCTGCACCCATGGATGCTATATATATATACCAATCCCTGCTGCTTCCAAAGCACCCACATTCCTTGCAGCCTGCATTTCCACCCATATGCATATACTATATAGGCAGAATCTGACCCCATCCTTGTCTGGAAATCTGCAGAAAGGCTCACACGGTTCCATTCAGATTCTTTCCTCCACATCCATGGCGGCATATGTATCCATTCTTTGTCCTTGATCACCCGCCATAGCCGCTGTTGATTCCTCCTCTACCAGAGCAAAACACGTTGATACATCTTTGTATACCTGACCCATATACCGTAAATGCATGAACAAATAAATCTGTGTCCGAGTGGGACTAGGTGGATGATACATGTTTCTACAAGATTTCTGGCATGAGTAACATTAATCAATGTCTCCCCTTTAGAACAAACGACAATGGCCCAAAACTTTCTCCAGTCACCTGCGGAAAACTGAAATGAAAAAATACAGAATATCTATAACTTAGAAGAGTCATGGTATAGCAACATTGAGGTTTTCTTGAGCATTGTTAGTATCATACCACACACTGAATTGGGAATCTATCTATCGCACAACCAAATTAACATTCGGTCGTACCAAAATGGGTCATCTATCCCTGCAAATGCCAAACAGGGGGCTGTTATTTGGTTATATCCAGTTTGGCAGCATTTAGAATCCAAACTTGATCTATTTCATACACCAATCAATCTACATATGTACTTTTATGAACAACACTCTCACATACTGGCTTCCAGATCAAAATCCCAACTTTTGCTGCCCATCATCAGACTTCTCGATTCAGCATGAACTCGATGTTTTTCAAGTGGGATTTTGGTTGTGCACGAGAGCAGCGAGATTCTGTCTCTAAGAGATTGGGGGGTTAGCTTCACGCAGCTCTGAAGCTGATTTTTCGGGGAATACAGGGAGGATATGGCAGCCGCTACCGAGCTCGAAACCCGCCAGCGTAATCAAACGTGGTATGATCCGGATGTACCAGTGGTAGAAAGGAACACCCCTGTAGCCATGCACTGGAGAGGTACGCACCATGTAGTTGAATGAGACATCTTCACCAAATAGATGTTCGATCTTCCTCATAGTTTGGAGGAGTGTCTCACCCAGCCTTTTTAGCTGTAAACACCAAAACACTGATCAGATAAGAACCAAAAGGCTGGATTCTCTGTGTTAGCATGGGGAGGGGAGGATAATGACAAAAGACGCCTAAATAAGTTAGAGAAAACAAGTTTGACACCTAAAGAGCGTAAATTACAAATTGACTCCTTAAAAAGTTAAAACGAGTTCTTTAAGTTACAAAATACAAATAAATTAGCCTTTGGATAAATTAATTTAATTAGGAAGGCAAAGTAATGATCAATCAATCCATTCGTATAATGAGTCAATGGGAATATTTCAATTTGTACTTGTAGGTTTAAATCAATGACTAGTTTATTTTTGTGGTTACAAATATCAGAGATTCATTGACATAATGTCGAAGCAAGCCACAATTCTAGAACTCACGCCTCTAGAAGTATGAGAAAAAAAATAACAGAAGAAGAGTGGACGTACAGTTTGGCAACTAATTAACTAAACTAATGTGATTAAGGGCGTCTAATTTGTGATTTTGAATTTCATGAGCATCAAATAATTATTGTAATTATTTTTCTGGGTGTTAACTATGCACTTTAGATCTGCTTTTGGGCATCAAATTATAACTTATAAAACCATTTCGGGTGTTATTTCGCAATGTATATACACACTCACCCCGTCATCATCGGTGTCCTCAAAGCTCGAGGAATGGGATTGAGGCACAATCCATGTCTCATACGGGTACCGAGGTGCGTACGGAATGAGCACTGCATAATCTGTTGAACAGCCAATCAGACGGCTCCCCTCTGAAATACCATGCTGAAGAATATCGCAGTATACACATGATCCCTTCTTATCAAAGTAGCTCTTTGCACAATCAATCTCGTGTTGTACATTGTGTGGCACGATCGGGAGCGCAATGATCTGGCTGTGAGAATGCTCCATGGAAGCTCCAGCTGCTTTCCCTTTGTTTTTGAACACCTAATAAAAAAGCCCAAAATAACCCTAAGGTCAAGATATTTGTTAATTTGAATGAGAAAACATGACTGGGAGTAATTCCATGAGTTTCCGATGGAACAAGATAAATTCATGGAATTCAATACCGTGAATTTGAAGAAAAAGCTAATGATGAGTTCATAGATGGTCTGGGCACGAAAATTGAATTCAACTTCTCAGATGGTATATGACCAGCCATCTCTTAGTGATATAAGTCCATGATCTCACTTTAAACAATCATAAAGACTATATATAACGTTCATGCTCTCACTTCCATGACCTAATCAGAAACTTCCATATATGATTACAAGGAGAAAGGACATATGCATGGTCTCTAATATGCTCATAAAAAACCGCTGTGCCCAACAACATGCATTTACAAAGATGTTAAGGGCTTTCCATATGATAATGAAGCACATTGCCAAAATGTGGGCATGAGAAGCAAGATACCTGGACATATCTGAACCTCCCATCATCTCGTAAAATCTGCATTCGTTGTCGGAAGCACATGAGGACCTCGCTCACATTGAGAGGTGAGAAGTGAGTGAATCTGAGGTCATGGTAAGGAGTCTCTATAACCACCTCATGGGAGCCGAATCCAGGCATACAAGAGGCATGGTAAAGACCGTGCTCTCGATCGCCTCCATCTTCATCTTCATCTTCATCTTCATCGCCGCGTTCTCCAGCTGTGTTTGCTTTCCCTCCACATACATAGGGAGAATCCATTGCATCCACAGAGAGAGCAGGGTAAATGTTCCGAACAACACGGACCCGCCAATCCTGCAAGCAGGAGGAAGAACCGTCAATCTTGCCGCCGCCGCCGCCGCGGATCGCGAAGAGCTCGGCGCCCGTCTCGTGTTCTTGGCCACCGCAGAAATGGCAGGGGCCTTGCTTCTGCTTCCGGGCAAGTTCATCTCCAGCATCTGCTCGGCTTTCCCCATGGCTAGGTTTGTTGTAGTCGGAGGGCCTCTTCGCCCTTGCTGCTGAGACAATCACCCATTCGCCCACAATGGGATCTTTCCTGATCTCTTCCATAACCATTCAGACAGGAAGGAATCAAGGAAGGAAGGAAGGAAGGAAGGAAGGAAGGAAGGAGCCACAGGAAGGATCAGAAGACCCTGCTTCCTGTGCTTCTGATCTGATCTCTCTTGGTCCCAGATATGGTGTTCTTCTCTGTCTCAGGTTTCCAAGCAAAGATCTTGTACTTAGTTTTTTTCTTCATCTTCAACCTAAATCTTGGACTTAGTTTTTTTTTCCAAGCTAAACCCTGAACCCTGAACCCTAAACCCTAAATCTTGGGCTTGGGTTTTGCAGTTAAATCTTGGGATTTCTGGGCTAAAAGCCCTAGGCTTTGGATTCGCGATGAAATCATCGACAATCAGAGTTAATGTTACACCACACGGAGCGAGGCATGAGATGCAACTCCTTGCAAAACATGAAAGCCGATTCGTCGGATGCATAGACCTGCTAAAATGCTCGAGGACGAGGAGCTTTTCCCTTCTCGGGGTAGTCACGGTTTCGGACTGTCGCAGTGTGCCCAGAAGATAATGCAAGGATGGGGCTCACAGATGCCAATCAGATGGCGCGATTTCCTCGATCGAAGCCAGAAGAATTTGTTGCCTTGAAGTGATGTTGGTTAGCAGAACTCTTCACCGAGGTTGATCGATCAATGCCATCAAGCTGGACTGGTACATGTGTATGATTTCCAAACTCAATGTATGCCATTTGGGCTCCATTCTGCATCATTTCATCATTTTGAGCTACCATTTTGCATCATTTTGATGTTTCAGCTTAAGAATTTCGCACCGATTTTCCCATATACAACCGTTCGACTACACAATCTGTTTTGCCGAGGCTTATTAGATATATACAAGATCTAAAAGTAGAAGGCTTATGTAGGCTCTGCATGGAGGAACACAATCAGCTTGGATGTAAAAACAACATTCTGCCGGATATGTCAGTATGCAATCCTCTGCCTTGATTGTACATGGTTCAATCCTTGTGTTTCATCAGGATATGTGGTAGATAGAAGCTCATCCTTCCAAGTAGAAAAGCTATATCACAGTTCACTCATGGATGCTATCTATACATTTCATGACATGGACATAAACAGTCCCCATTCCGATGCCAACGACGATAGCAATTCAGGAAACAACTGCTTCATAGCTTTGTTTTCCCCGTCTTTCAACCAATTCAGCCTCTAATCAACTTCTTGCGTAGTGACAATCGGCATATATATTGGACATGCAAACATACGCCGAAATGTCCTCCTCATCTAGTTGTACTGCATGCCCAAAGATCTCCCTGCCCAGCTCTACATTGGTTGTCCTCCAACACGCCGCAAGCAGCATATGCCACATTGCGACATCAGGATGAAATGGCATTTTCTCGATCATCTCTTCCGCGATATCGATGTCCCCTGCCCGTGCAAAGAGATCAACCATGCAAGCACAATGATCGATACTGACAGCAATGTTATAATTCCCGACGATTTCCATGCATACTAACCCTTCGCTCACTAAACCGCAATGATTGCATGCGTTGAGAAGGCTTAGGAATGTCACCGGACACCGACATCGACCCATGCATTCTGCGATTCGGTTCTCGAAAACATAGAAAACGCTTTTGCTTTCTCCAACATTGGCATAGCCTAAAAGTAGCGCATTCCACGACGTCGTGTCTCGAACTGGAAGCTTATCAAACACCTCCTGGGCTTCTACGACCAAGCCACATTTAGCATACATGGCGACTAAACTGTTCCCAATCACAGCCTCTCCTTCAAAGCCTTTCTTTATAATTTCTGCATGTACTCTTGCACCCATCGATGTTGACCCCGCGTTTCCACTAGCTTTCAGCTCACAAATGAGAGTGACGGCATTAGAAGAAATCCCCTCCTCCTCTTTCTTCTCGAGACAGTATGCTGCACCTTCCCTCCAGCCATGCCTGGCATACCCTGAGATTAATGAACTCGATGAAATCATAGCTCCTGATGGAAGTGTATCAAACACTTGCTGTGCTTCAGCAAGAAAGTGGCACTTTATATACATATCAATCAGCACACTGCCAATCAAGGGCTCTGTATCAAACCCCTTCTTGAAAACTTCGGCATGAAATTCTCGACCTTTGGTCTGTCCCTGGCTGGTGTTACCGATAATAGCACAAGCTTTCAGGCAGCCAAGGTACGTAACATCGTTTGGGGACATGCCATTCTCTTGCATCTGTTCTGACACACTAAGAGCTTCCTCGCCACAGTCATTTTCAGCATATCCCATGATTAAAATGTTCCAAACCACAATATCATGAACCGGCCCTGAATCAAAAAGATTCCGAGCTTCTAAAAGTAAGCCACATTTTGCATACATATCCATCAAGGTGCTACCAATGAGAAGCTCATTTTCCAAACCTCTTCCTACAATCTCCATATGTAATTGTTGCCCATTTAGTGAGGATTTTGAGCTACCACACATTTTGAGAATGGAAACTAGAGTAATTGCATTTGGTAAGATTCCCTCATCTTGCATCTGAAACAAACATCCAAACGCTTCCGTACAGGATCCTTCTTCTGCATATCCTCCCACTAATGCATTCCATACCACTACATCTCGCTTTTGAACCTTGTCAAAAACTGCACGAGCAGATGTTAATGCTCCAAATTTCACATACATATCAACCAGCATGCTTCCTAAGAAGAAGTTGTTTTCTAGCAATCCCTTCTGAATAATATCACAATGGATTGCTTTGCCCCTTTCCTCAGCACCTGTGTTGCCACATATTTTCAAGATGCAGACAAGGGTAAAAGCATCTGGGGAAATACCATCTTGCTGCATTTTCTCAATACATTCAAAAGCTTTCTCATGGAGTCCATAACCAGCATATCCTCCTATGAGAGTAGTCCATACAACTACATCTCGGAATGGGAGAGATTCAAAGGCCTCTTCTGCCTTTGCAAGAGAGCCACATTCAGCATACATACTGATCAAGATGCTACCAAGGAAAATGTCATCTCGCAATGACCCAATCCTTGCGATTTCAGAATGAATCCGGAAGCCTTCACGAATATCATTATAAAGAGAGCATTCCCTGAGCAAGGACATGAAGTAATTCCGGTCCGGATGATCTCGAGAACCATCACGAGATGATGTGAGAGAAAAATGCAACTTTTTGTATCTGATGTGCTTCGATGCTGGGATCATCCGTTGGTCCAGGAAAGATCTTTACAGCATCATAAAACATGCTCCCAAGCACTGACACAATGTTATATTCGGCATTCATGGATCATTGACCACACAAAAATTCATGGTTAGCAACATTGTCATGTTCTTAACCCGGCACTGGAATGATCCAAAAGCATACATTCCTAAATCCCCAGGATTTCGATGGTACACTCCGGGCATTATGGGATCTTTCAGAATTAGAACCCTTCAGATCTTGCGATGGATGAAGACGGTTCAGCCGCTTCAACAACAAAAGCAGACATGATCTCAAACATGCGGGGTTTTCCGATCCCTTGCAGGAAAAGGATAGATCGATCTTCTGAAACAATACGAAAAAAATGTTATGTAGCTTACAATTGGATGTAACCTAAACCCTAAACCC